>CAUYPK010109514.1:0-36609 GCA_963574355.1 Loris lydekkerianus
TGGATGGAGCTGGAACATATCCTTCTTAGTAAAGTATCTCAAGAATGGAAGAAAAAGTATCCAATGTACTCAGCCCTACTATGAAACTAATTTATGGCTTTAATATGAAAGCTATAACCCAGTTATAACCTAAGAATATGGGGAAGAGGGAGCAGGAGGGGATGGAGGGTGGAGGATGGGCAGAGGGAGGGTGATTGGTGGGATTACACCTGCAGTGCACGTGAAACTTAGTAAATGTAGAATATAATTGTCTAAATACAATAACTAAGAAAATGCCAGGAAGGCTATGTTAACCAGTGTGATGAAAATGTGTCAACCTGTTTATAAAACCTGTGTATGGTGCCCCATGGTCGCATTAATGTACAGAGCTATGGTTTAATATTAATTAAAAAAAAAAAAGTACCTGGGGCTACAGGTGCCCACCAAAAATAAATAAATAAATAAATAAATAAATAAATAAATAAATAAATCTTCCTCCCAGAGGAAAATAAAACCATGAAAAATAAAAAATAAAAAAAAAAAGAATATCTTTTAGGAGTCATTGATCCACTGAAGCAACCTTTACACGTGGCACCTAACTTGAGATTTATGGCCCTCAATGTTATCAATACGCAGAGAAGCAATGATGACCCTTCATTCAGTTAGAACCAGGGGAAATTTTACCAAAAAGAAGTCTCTCTACATATGACATTGACCTCAGTGTCTTAAGGGATGTATCAGGGAGGGTGGAACACACCTGCTCAGAGAGCAATATGGACACATCATTTACATTCTGCTCCAGAGGAGACATCATTGGGTAATGAAGAATAACCACTGTTCACAGTTCGCAGGAAGGCAGAGGTGATGTGTGGACTTCCGTAACAGGTATCCCTGCTCAGGAAGTAGAGGAACCTGCCACCAGGCTACTGCATGAACAAAGGCTTGATTTTCAGTGCAGACCCCACAACGAATCCACTTCTTTTCATCCAACATGTCTCTTTTAAATGTCCCATCCCAGTGCTACTCTTGGGACGGACTCTGATTCCCCTGGAGAATGATCCACACCAAGTTCCCAGACTCCACAGATCTGAGTTGCTGCTTCAGGAGCATCTCACTCAGCAGCTGTAAAGGGCAGCACAGGATGAATTAACTACTGAGGCCCTCAATGGAAAGAAAAGGTCTTATTTACATAACAATCCCAAGGAAGACATGAAAACCTGGGGCAGAGGACCTTTCCCTGCGAATCTCACTAGGGGAGTTGTCTGAAATAGCTGCCTGCCTTACTCACCAGCAGCCCATTCTGTCCACCTTTTCAGCCCCCTCTCAACTAGCAGGAGAAGGAAGAGAGGGACAGTTGGAGTTCAGTCCCCTGGAGGGCAGCAACTAACCTCTGCTCTCTGTGGAGAGAGGTGTTTTCCTTCACCAGCCATTCCCCAGGGAAGCCAAATAAGGGTGGCGCACAGAGAATCTTGCTGGGGGTTGAGCATCCCTAAGAGAATTTCCTTCTTTGGGCAGATTGTTCAGGCAGGGGCTGGATTTGACATATGCTCTGCTCACACATGGGCAGTGAAGAGAACTGAAGAGAGACATCAGCATGGAGAGGACACGGCAGGGTAATACCCAGGCCACCCACAATTTGACATCTTCCAAGGAAGAAGCTGAACTGTCATTGCCTGGCCATCTCTCACCCAGGGAGGGAGCTCACTGTGAGATTCTCTGCACATACTGACTGCTGGTGAGAGCTGAGCTGGACAAAGGATGCCAGTGCAGGCCGGGGAGTAAATAGTAGGGTGCCCAGGGGACTTTAGAGAAAATCTGTGCCCCAGCCGGCAGCTGGATGTCTTCTGTATCACAAATAATAGGGCACAAGGACAAATGTCACAGAGAGACTCCAACAGTAGACAGAGAGGCAGAAAGGGCACCTGCACCTGCTCTCTGGTTAGATGGTTAGAGAGATAGAAGAGAGAGAGAGAGAGATAATAGAGATAGATAGAAGATAGATGGATAGATAGAAGAGATAGATAGATAGATAGATAGATAGATAGATAGATAGATAGATATAGAGATAGATAGATGATATAGATAGATGATAGATAGATAGATAGAAGATATAGATAGACATAGATAGATAGATAGATAGATAGATAGATAGATAGATAGATAGATGATATAGATAGATAGATAGATGATAGACATAGATATAGATAGATAGATGATATAGATAGATAGATAGATAGATAGATAGATAGATAGATAGATAGATAGATAGATGATATAGACAGATAGATATAGAAGATAGAAATAGATAGATAGATAGATAGATAGATAGATAGATAGATAGATAGATAGATAGATAGAAGATAGAGATAGATAGATAGATAGATATAGATGATAGATATAGGTAGGTAGATAGAGATAGATAGATAGATAGATAGATAGATAGATAGATAGATGGATAGATAGATAGATAGATAGATAGATAGATAGATAGAAGATAGAGATTGATAGATAGCAGATAGAGATAGATAGATGATAGAGAGAGATAGGTAGGTAGATAGAAATAGATAGATAGATAGATAGATAGATAGATAGATAGATAGATAGATAGATAGATAGATGGATGATAGATAGATGATAGAGATAGATAGATAGATAGATGATAGAGATAGATAGATAGGTGATAGAGATAGATAGATAGATAGATAGATAGAAGATAGAGACAGATAGATAGGTGATAGAGATAGATAGATAGATAGATAGATAGATAGATAGATAGATAGATAGATATAAGATGATAGATATAAGATGTAGAGAGGGGGAAGGGAGGGGGGAGGTTTTGGTGGAGTGAGGGTACTGGTTGGGGCCACATCTATGGTGCACCTTAGAATAAGTACAGGCAATTGCACTAATGTACACAGCTATGATTTAAAATAAAAAAAAAAGTTCAAAAATTAAAAAAAAAAGATGTAGAGAGAAATAGATGTGAGACAGATGATTAGACGATTGAGATACAGATAGATGATGATGATAAAGACAGATGGTAGATAGGTAAATAGATGCTGGGTACGTACTGAGATAGGACACACAGATAGGACAGATGAAAGAGCCCTAATTCCTACCCAAAGAAGCACATTCACAACTTCAATGTTATGCAAGAGATGGCAGAAGGTTTGAACAAAATTCAGTAAAACTAGGAGCACAATTCTCATTGGTTCTCACCAATTAAACAGTAGTGTGCATGTAAGTACTCCTGTGGGCATTTGAAGTTTTCAGGACAATTAAATATTCCCCATATAATTCCATTTCAATCAAAATCTTTGTAGCAGTTTGGGGTTCTATAGGATGTAAATGAGAACAACTGGAAGATTAGGATAAATTAAAATTAGAGCCCCAAATTTTCTAGAAAAAAATGTAATTGTACTTTGTATGTGTCTTTTTTAAAAAGTTAGACTATTACAGGGGTACCAATGTTTTGATCCCAGGAATTGCTTCTGTACAGTTTGAGTCGAGCTTGTGAGTGTGCCACTTACCCAGATCATGTGCATTGTACATGTTAGGTGTTAGTTCACCTACCCCCTGCTCTCCTGTCCCCTTCCTCCTGCTTGCTTCACTACCAAATGTGCACATGAGCATTGGTCAGGTAGCTCCAATTTAATAGGCAGCACATACGATGTTTGTTTTTCCATTCTTGCTAAACTTTGCTTAGAAGAATGGTCTCCAATTCCATCCAAGGTATTGAAAAAAGGTATTAGTTCACTATTTGTTTACTGGCTGAGTAGTACTCCATAGTATACACACACCACATTTAATTAATCCACTTATGTATTGATCGGGACATGGGTTGGGTTCACATCATTACAATTATAAATTGTGCTGCTATAAACATTTGAATGCATGTGTCTTTTTGATACAATGATGTTTTTTTCCTCTGGGTAAATAGCCAGTAGTGGGATTGCTGGATCAAATGGTAGATTTACTTGTAGTTCTTTGACGTATCTCTGTATGAGTTTCCACAGAGGGTGTATTAGTTTAGAGTCCCACCATCAGTGGATAAGTGTTCCTTTCTCTCCACATTCACACCAGCATCTGTTGCTTTGGGATTTTTCTGTCTATTTTCAAAGGCGTTTAGCTGAGTCAAATAGAACTCTCGAAGGAAAAATATGACACTTTAAAAAATTTTTAATGTGATGATGCTGGCTTATTTTATCCTTGTTTTCTATAATTAGAGTCTTCAAAATCATATATCAAAACAAAATTGATTCAACTTGAAAATCTCTGGCAGCACTCAAACGGATGATAACGTTTATTTTGTGAGTCAAACACTCTTTCTGGATTAGACAATAAAGAGCTAGTGGGAATGCATTCCCACGGTTATAAACAAGCAATGAATGATGAAATGGTACAACAGAGAAAGTTATTTCAATTGTATTTATATACCCTGTTTCAATACAAAAAGTGTTTGAGAATCAGATCAATATTTATTTTACTATAAATTAAATAAATTAGAAAAATCAAAACAAGGTAAAAATTGAAAAATGTGGAAATAACATGAAGTCAAAGGATAGTTACAACAAAAAATGTGTGCAGTTAAGTTAGCACATTAGTCAGAGGGGGCCACCAATTTGTCCCAGAGTTTATTGAAAAGGAAAGAAAGAGTAAGCCAAGAACCACATTTTCCATTTAAAAAGAAAAGAATAAGAAGAAGAAAGAAAAAGGTTGTTCAGTATTAAGCACAGACCCATATGGAAATTTTCCCAGAGTGACAAAATGGGGAGTATTTATGATAAACTTCACTATTAAAATACCTTGTCCTTAAAGCAACACCCTTAGAAAAATCTAAATGACTCATCAGAGCTTGAACCTGGCCTGGCACCATTAGCATTCATTACCAAAATGCTTCTATCTCCCTTGAGAAAAAAATTCTAAGTTAAAAAGGAATCACAGTTTGGGGTTTGAGTAAAAATATAATTGCATACTAACTAGTACTAAGCTCTCTGATAAACATTTTATGTAGATCATTTCATTTACAACAACCCAGGAGAGGCAGATATGATTGTTGTCCTAAATGCATGGGTAGTATTAGTAAAACTCAGTGAGTCTTGGAATGGCTCAGTAGTATAAAACCTTGTAAGTTTAAAGCAACCCTTGTCTGAATCTAACCGATTAGCTAAGGTGTTCACCTGTACATTTAACTACATCATAAATACTGTGTGGTGCTGCATTAGATACTTGAAATATTGTAAATAATTTTGGTAGAATCACTGTTATTAACCTTTAGGATAGAATATATAGAAAAATATAGTTTTGTAAGTTATGCTTAGGGAAAGTAAGTTTCTTGTCTGCCCATTTTGGTGCATGTATCTGCGAGTGACCAAGTATTCAGCCTGTCTCTGAATTTATTGAGAAGAGCACACATTCCCTGCATCACGTCAGGTGCCTCACTCCTTTTATGCCTCTCTGGCAGTAATAACCACTTTCACCCTGGATTTGAGCCCAGCTTCTGCATGGTTGACTCTATTCAAAAGTGACAGCTCTAAGATTCTGAAGATCTGGGTCAAGGCCAGCTCCATGCCACATGGGCCATGTATACAGAAGTGGTAGCTGATGCCCTCACCAGGCCCTACCTGCCACTGCAGGGCCAGAGACAAAAGAATTGGCATGTCTGCACATAACAGGAGACTGGACCTGGTTTATTGGCCTGTGCTCAGCACTGGAGAGCAGTCCAGATGTGGCAGAGCAAACCTGAATTTTCCCAACCCAGCTACCCTTATTTGGCCAAGTCCCTGGGCAAAACAAGGCACTGAGGGCATGCAGCCAGGACACGTCCTGATTAGTTCCCCTAGCCCTGGGTGTTTCAGGCCGCATAGTCTTCTTTTTCCTTCTTTGAGCACACGTTAATAACACCATATAACAAGACTGGATGATACATTTTTCATGTGACTGATCACTGAAAAATCTTCTATGAAACATTAGAAAGATAATTATAGAATGACAGAGGAAGAAATTCACTTTTTATTTTACCTTATGAACAAATTCCAACTCAAAAGTGAGAAAAGATCTTAAAACTTTGGAGTCCAACAACTTCTGATAAAAAAAATTGACTCCACAGACATTCATCACTTGGCATAAGTGTTACCTGTGGCAAGCCTGCAGTCGACATGGCATGAAATGCCATTTACTACCCTCTTTTATAAGCTATAATTTGGAAAGAAGCAAGTTCTTCCTGGAAGCAGTGAGAGCAATCCTGTGTCTTTCAGACACATGGCAAATTACACATATAGAACACACTAATTGACCGAAACATGTCAGAAGGAACCCATTTGGTCCGTCTTTAGCTGCCACCATATGATGCCAACTTATGAAGACCAAGAGGGATATAAATGTGTTTACTGCAAGCTAGGTCTGGAAGTTATAAATCAGTGTGATATTATATACATAAAGATAAGTAGATCTTGTCAGCAAATGAATGTCTATCACATCTCTTAAAATTCTCTGCATGGATGTTGGCGTGGATGTGGAGAGAAGGCCAGCTCCATGCCACATGGGCCATGTATACAGAAGTGGTAGCTGATGCCCTCACCAGGCCCTACCTGCCACTGCAGGCCCTACCTGCCACTGCCACCATAACCCTAACCCTAACCCTAACCCTAACCCTAACCCTAACCCTAACTTGTACTAACCCTAACCCTAACTAGAACTTGTACACTTCTGGAGGACTGCAAACTAATACAACCTTTTTGGAAGGAAATATGGAGAATCCTGAAAGAACTCAAGCTAGACCTCCCATTTGATCCTGCAATCCCATTACTGGGCATCTACCCAGAAGAAAAAAATCCTTTTATCATAAGGACATTTGCAGATCAATTTACAATCGTCAAATTGTGGAAACAACCTAAATGCCCACCAATCCAGGAATGGATTAACAAGCTGTGATATATGCATATCATAGAATACTGTTCAGCCAGTAAAAAAGATGGAGACTTTACATCTTTTATATTAACCTGGACAGAGTTGAAACACATTCTTCTTAGGAAAGCTCTCACCCGAAGGGAGAAGCAAGAATCCCGTGTCCTTCATTCTGTTATGAGGACAATTGATGCTAGTCCATGGTGGGAAGTGGGGGCAAGGGGGAGTGGAGAGAGAGAAGGAGGGAGGGAGGTGGGGGGTTACAGTGTGTGACACACCTCTTGGGGATGGGACACAATTATAAGAGGGACTTTACCTAACAAATTATGCAAGCGTGTAACCTGGTTCTTTGTACCCTCAATGAACTCCTTAACAAGAAAACATAAATAAATAAAATAAAATAAAATTCTCCACATGACAATTATTATGATCTTTATTTTAACAGCATGATTGAGAGTGTGTATGTCTTAATGTGTTCATTATTACAGTCTCCTTCACAGAAACAATATTCCAGGAGAATACAGACCTTCACTGAGCAACAAGTTCATTTGAAGCATAAGTGATTATAATTATAAACGCTGAGAAGAATTTTTATACTCTGGTCAACCTACCCGTTGACAGACCAGATCTGTGCAGCACCCACAGCTGTCTTTGGTCAAAGGCAGGCATCGTTGAACATGTGTTTAATTATTTATTAATATTAAGTGATACAACTGGTAGGTTATCGGAATATGAGAACCTTCCTCAAGCTTCATAATCACTTATCCCTCAAATGAACTTGAGAGTTGAGTTGTCACTTTACCCCAGGAAGGTCCCATTAACTTCTTTGCTCAGTGTTTCTAGAAGTCCTTAAAAGCAGAGCTCCCTTAGCCTTTTGGAGACAGAGAGAGAAATCAAGTACACGTGGGTGTCCTGAATGATGGTGTTGCCCAAGGCACAGGTGAAGCTCTAATGAGATAGCAGGCAGAAGAATTTTATCTAAATTTGTTAAAAATAGGTTTGTAAATGTCATTAAAATGGCAGTGCGAGAGAATTGACGTGTGATAAGAAGTAATGAGGGGTAGGAAGGAGAGCATATTCGCTGTAATTTTTAGGCACCTACATGAGTCCCAGTAGCTGGAGCTGTCTGGAGGCCAAGGGGAATTTCTGTGTTTCCTTCAGTTGAGCTAATTTTCTCAAGGCAACTTAAAAGTCTCATCTGGCAGCTTCAATATGTTCTGTAAATGTCCCCATTTTCTTCCTTCCTTGTTCAGTACATTCGGAAGTTAACTTCCATTTACAAAACATTGAGACAAGTGCTCAATGAATGCAAGGAAAAATGCACACCATTTTTTTTTCTGAAATATCAGCTAATCAGGGGTCCTCAAACTGCGGCCCGCGGGCCACATGAGGTGGTGTGATTGTATTTGTTCCTGTTTTGTTTTTTTACTTCAAAATAAGATATGTGCAGTGTGCATAGGGATTTGTTCATAGTTTTTTTGTTTGTTTGTTTGTTTGTTTGTTTGTTTGTTTTAACTATAGTCTGGCCCTCCAACAGTCTGAGGGACAGTGAACTGGCCCCCTGTTTAAAAAGTTTGAGGACCCCAGAGCTAAACCCTGTAATATTTAAGTCCTGTCATAGACAATAGTGAAATGAGACATAAAGGAGACATTATTAACTTTACCTTTGTTCATTTCATTTTGAGAGGAGAAAAAAAAAACAGCAGAAAACAGGATTCTAATGGGGAGGAAGGGTAAAGGGCCTGATTTTCCTGATTTAGTCCTAAATCTCTTTGCAATTGCCTTTGATGGTAAAGACATTTCCTTATCCATCATCGTTTCTGACATCTTACCCACATGTAGTGGAGCCAAAACTTGGTGCACACAGATGAAGATTGGAGGAGTTCAGAGTGCAGGATTAGGAGCCAGGCCCTTTTAGTCAAAGGTCACGTTACCTTCTGAAGTTTTGCACCAGTTTTTGCTCTTTGCAGAAGTTCCATTAATCTGTGCTGATATTGTCCTATGTGTTAATTTTTATGAATAAAATCAGTATAAAATGTCATTTTGTACTTGTTTGATTTACTTGTGCATACTCACTAATAAGTGAAGCAGCTGATTTTTTTATTGGCTATTCATGTTTTTGGCTATAGGGAAACGCTATTTATCTCTGAGAAGGGGCACTAAGAAAGGGCTTCAACGGGGATGGGAGGAAAACCTGGCCTGCTGAAGCAGGAAGTCTGGAGGGCCCATAAGAATGTGGGTATGAGGCAACCTAGGTAACCAATGACCAGTGGAAAGAGACAATAATCAATGACCAAGAGAAAAGGGCAATACTCACTCACACTTCCATATGAAGAATAGATCACAAATATGGCCCAGGATGAAGGAGGGATGGGGGGATGAAAGGCAAGGGGGCAGATCAGATCAGGGAGGGGAATGGTGGGATCACACTATGGCACATAATACAAGGGTACACATCGGATCTGTTAGTGTAGAGTATAAATGTCTTAAGACAATATACTCTTAGTATAGAGTATATTGTCTTAAGACAATAATTAAGTAAACGAGATGAGGTATGTATTAACCAGTGCGATGTGTGTTCCTAGTACTATATGAAATCAGCACATTGTACCCATAAAGGTGTTAATGTATACATAATATATATGTTTATGATTTAATAAAAGAGAGAGAGAGAGAATGCAGAAAGGGGTGATACTGCCAGGAGGCACAGAGCAGAGGGGCCAATGAAAGACTTGCAACCAACTTCAAATGGAGAGAAAGAGTCATTTGTCCCCCTTTCTCCTTCCTACTTAAAATCTCTCTTCGTTACCCTGAGACTTGCGTAGGTAGGTTACTTCCGCTTACTGCACGCTGCCTGTGCTGCTCCAGTTTCGCTTTAGTTTCCACTCACTTTGCTTTTGCTTAAGTCCATGACTCGGTTGAAGTTTCTACCTCAGCCCAGTAATGGAAACAGGTCAACTGGGTTAGGAGAACCTGGGCCCCCAAACCCCAACAGTATCTTTTGTGCGTTTTTCTGTTGAGTGGTTTGTCTTTTTCTCATTTGATTGTACATGTTCGGAGATAGATTACAGAATGATCCCATTTCAGCTGTATGTGCTATGTGTTATAAATATCTTCTCCCCATTTTTAGCTTTAAAAAAAAAAAAAAAAAAAAACTTTCCCTAAGACAGTCTGTGATAACCAGATGTCTTGAACATCAGTGTAGTAGATTTCATCAATCATGTCGTTTGTTGATTAGTGTCTTTTGTGTATTGCTTAAGAAATCCTTGTTAACCCCAAGGTCAAGATGATTTTCATCTACGTTGCTTCTACCAGTTTTAAGGCTTTTTTTTTTTTTTCTTACATTTAAGTTTCTAATCCATCTGGACTTAATTTGTCTATAGTGGGAGATAGAAATCTATTTAATTAATTCCATGTAGAAATACATTTTCTTAGCTCCATATATTATATAGTCCCTCCTTTAGAAAATGGCCTGGCATAACATGTCATCATTTATCAAAATTCCATGTAGTCTTCAGTCTGTTCTATATTCCATACTGTTTCTTTAATTCATTTACTATCTCTGTTACAAAAATCATAATATTAATTGCTATAGCACCATAATTTGATCAACCTGGGCAGCATTTGTTTCTTTATAATTTGAGAGCTTTTTGAAGATAGAGTGTGCCTCTTTTGCCTCTGTCTTCCTAGGAAGAGTCTACTGCTCAGCACGTACATCTCCCATCAAGAGGCAGAGTCTGTGCTACCTCTCCTTTAACCTGGAGCAGCATGTGGTTATTTCTTTAGTGGGATATAGTATAGGTGACACTTGTAACTAAAGGCTGAGCAGCTCTAGCCCATTTAATACAACTCTTGTCCTTGGAGCCATGAACTGTCACATAAGGATCTCACCACTGCAAGACCATCGTGGTCAAAGCCAAAGCCGTATGGAAAAGCCATCCATAGACATTTTTGTTCAAGTATTTTGATTATTCCATACATCATGCCAGGTAATTGAGAGAAGAATTTTCCAAAATAAGTCTAACCTGAGGAATTTGGAGTCACGCCCAGCAGTTCAATCTTCCCAGCTGCCTACCATAGTAAGCTGTAGCTGATGTCCTGACTAACAGAATCTGTGAGTCTAAGAAAAAGACATACAGATTGTTGTTTTGTGCCACCAAGTTTTTAAGTTGTGTATTACGCTGTAATCGATAATCGGGACACCTGTTAAATAGAACTGAAGGAAGATCTAGTGTAGGTAGACCACAAGAAGATAGGACTCAGGAATGTGTGACTCAACAGATAAATACGCACTTTCCTGACTGCAACTTGCTTCGCGGGGCTGAGTTTTGCCTCTACAAAGCCATTGTGTCACACTCAATAACTTAACAGTTTTCTACTTAGCACATCTGTGTCTAATTGTAAATGAGTTCAATCTGATAATCCTGTAATGCAAAGTCAAATATGTATTAATCCGATTCAGAACTTTCATTTCCAGGATTTGCCAAGTGCCTGGATGCCAATAGTTACATTAATGTATTTTATTTACTTTTAATAAATAAGTTCACAACTTACGTTTCTTGATTAATGATTTATCATTCATAATATATACTCTGACTACATTAGGAAGATTGGACATGGAACATACATTTACTGAATAGAAATTTACAAAAACACATAGAAGAGGTAATATACACCAAAATTTATGTTGATAAAGTTATCATACATACTGATTTTTGCTTTACCCTGTACAACATTTTATTTACTATGCAGTAGCCAATCTTTGATGGTATTAGTTCTTTACTTCTCAGTGTGACGTTAACAGAATCAGTCTTGCTTTAAGCCTGTGTTACATGGTGGCAAGGTACTTTACGACTTTGCCGACATCGAGTGGATTTAGTAAATGTCAGGAAAGCAAGTGACTTTTTAAAAGGTGTGTTCAGTATTTAGGTTTAAGGGCTACTTATCCTGGGGTCCACTGCCTAGCAGGTCTCCCCAAGATCTGAGAGTCTCAAAAAAGTATGTTTAAGATTTTCTGTGCGTACTTGCATATTTCTGGGGAGGCTTCTATAAAGCCTACAGGGGCAGGGACCATGCAAGTCTTAGGAACTATTTGCATGAACAATGCAATCAAAAACGTAAATTCTAAACACACAAATGAACTTTCTTTTTGGTGGAAGTGCTCTTAACAGTGCTCTTAACAGAAAATATCACAAAAAATAAGAAAAGAAAGATATGTGTATATATAATATATATTAAGATATGTATATGCACACACACATATAGACATATATATTTAATAAAAGACTTCCTTGATATGGCCTAACAATGATATTGAGGCCAACACACTTATCCATATTGTTGCTGCTGTGATCTTCACCAATATTTTTCTTTCAGTTATTAGTGTTTTGTCTTTTCAGAACTGTAACGTTTTCCCAAGATGTTGCATACGAGAATGAGAACTGCAAACTTTACGTTTCTAAGTAAGTGCTCAGCTGGCAATAAGACTTGATCTTTCAAACACAGACCTTAAGGCATTAGAGGGGAAAAAAATTCATGTCTAATATTCACTAAAATCCAAGCTGATACATTCCCAATTTTCTGCAACAGCTGAAATCAACATGTTTACTTTCACTTAAAATCGCAAAGAACGTGAATTACTTTGTTTCAACAAAATTCTAATACATTAAGCCTGATAGTAAAGATTGTCTACAAGCTAATAGGAAAGTTTTGGAATTTTCCCAGCAGCTGGCATAGTTTTCCACTTACTGTCTTTAGGCTGAAATCTAGATATTGGATCTAGGAGATAAATTTAATCCAACTGTGGTGATTTTTTTGGAGGAGGACCGGCTGTCATCCCCACAGTGATGGCTCATGTCACTGTATGGCAGTGCACAGCATCTGGTGTGCAGATGACCCATCCCAGACATGCCAGTTGGCGTCTGTGGGCACAGAGTATGTCTCCTCCAGAACAAAGGAGATTTAAAAATGCCCTCATGAAGCCATCAACGGTGTTCCCAGTCTTGTGGCTGTTCCATCAGGTTTCTACCGATTATACACTGTCAGGAGCAGGTTCAGAAAATACTGTTCTTGCACCTCTCTGTTGGTGAGATTTTGTAAGGGGCTCAATGGGGAAAGCATATTGAGTTTTCAGTAAAAAAAAAAAAAAAAAGTTATAGTATGTATATTTTATAAAACGTATGTTTTTAACTATCAAGGACAAAATTCTTTAACCCACTGAATCTTCCTGTATATATCTAAACAACCCTAGAGAACATAGTCCAAGAGAACTTTCTAGAACTTTCTAGAATAATGAAAAGGCTTCATATCTGCCCTGTCCAATCTTGGCCATGTGGGGCTACTCACCATTTGGAACGGGGTTAGAGTGATGAGGAACTGAATTTTTAGTTTGATTGACTTTGAATTTATTCCAATTTAAATAGCTGGGTGTGGCCAGTGAGTCTTGTAGGGAAGATCTAAGAGGGGAGCTGAGGTCATTCCCTTCTCCGCACCTTCTAGACAAGTCTGATGTGCATTGACCTGAGCTCTGTTATCTGGGTCCCTGGATGGAGCAGAGCCTGGATTAAGTCTGCATTTCAACAGACAGCATGTTTTAACATGAAACCCATGTCACAGATACTTTATTTTGTAGTTAAATTTTTGTTTAGAAGTCATCCTAAAAAGATAATATGGTAATGTAAAGATATATCTCAGCTAGCCTGTTATGCTGAGAAATGGTATGCTTCTTGTACAGGAGAAGCTTAACTGCCAGTTGTCAGAGACCCAGGGCACACAGCAAGAGGTAGGGAGAATGTGGTCCCAGACTCACCCAGGCAGTCACACCAACCGTGTGGAAATATTTAATGTAAATCTAAAATGTTATTCCTTCAAATAAATATACCTTGATGTGGGCAAAAGCTATGAAGTGTGTTACTCAAAAACTGTTTCAGTACAGACATTCTAATGCATGCAATGAAGAGAAATTGTATATTCACAATAGGTACCACCACGGGGTATAAAAGTACCAAGCGCAATTATGTATGCATCTTCTTTAGCTGGGACTCAAGGTAAATGATACACATCTATAAACCTTTTCTGCCTTCTTCCTATTTTTATTTTTGTTTATTTTAAAGAGAGGGCCTTGCTGTGTTGCTCAGGCTGGAGTACAGTGTTAAGATCATAGCTTCCTGCAGCTCAAGCTCCTGGGCTCAAGCAATCCTTCCATCTCAGCCTCTCAGGTAGCTAGGACTACGGGTGTGCACCACCATAGCTAGCTAGCTTTTTTGTTTGTTTGTTTGTTTGTTTTTTAGACGAGGTCTTACTATATTTCCCAGACCGGTCCCAAATTCCTGGATTCAAGTGATTCCCCCAATCCTGGGCTCCCAAAGTGTTGGAATTACAGGTGTGAGCCACTGTATCTGGCCTTCTTCCTACCTTTGAGAGCCTTTGTTTTCTTTTCTTTCTCTCTTTTTTTTTTACAAAATACTTTTTTTTTGTAATTATTGTTTTTATTTATTTATTTATTTTATTAAATCATAGCTGTGTACATTAATGTGATCATGGGGCGGTGCATCTTACAAGGGTATATGTGTAAATGTAGAATGTAAATGTCTTAACACAATAACTAAGAAAATACCAGGAAGGCTATGTTAACCAGTGTGATGAAAATGTGTCAACGGTCTACAAAACCAGTGTATGGTGCCCCATGAAAGCCTTTATTTTCTTCTATTAACAGACTTCCCATGAATGTTTCCTTGGCTCTGAGACAATCTCAAAATAAATCTTGCAAGCCCAGATCATGCTGAAATACATATAAAGAAAGAATGTTGTTGTAGTTTTTTCCTTTCTTTCTTTTTTCCTCCCACAGAAAATTACAGCTGAGGACTTTTAGGCTATATTGACCTAAATGGAAATAGCTCACAGGTCTTCCAGGAATCACCACAGCACTTGGACTCCTTCAACAAGTTTAAAGTTGTTGTTCATCTCTTAGTTTTCTTCTGAAACGAGTATTCACTTTTTAAATATTTTATGTATTTTTATTAAAGTTATATGTCACAGATACATATATATTACATGCAAATACTCTATATAACTGCACATCACATATGGATAAATATTCAGAAATTCATTAATATGGCCTAGTGAATAGTTCACATGCTTGAATTTAAGATACTGAGTTGCAGAGAGAAGAATGAAAAAAAAAATCATATTACCATTATACCTTTTAATTCTATATGTGTGGAAAATCACGGTAGTTTTCTATTAGAAAATATTTTGCTAGAAGTCAGCAGTTTTGATTATAGCAAAAATATTTTGCTATAAGTCAGCAGTTCATATTTTAATATATATGTATAAATTAGCCTGAGTCTAAAGATCTAAGGAAATATAAAACAGTTTTTAAATAAAAAGTATTATTAACAGTTTTTAAAAAGTATATATATTTTTTATTGTTGAGGGTTCATTAAGAGTACAAAGAACCAGGTTATGTTGATTCCATTTGTTAGGTAAAGTCCCTTTTATAATTGTGTCACACCCCCAAAGTGTGTCAACATGCTTGCTGCACTAACAAAAGTTGATTTAGTGCTATAGAGATACCAAAGCTATAGACTAGGTCAAGAGATAGTTTTAGGATTTGTATTAGGGAACAGCCTTAAAACTTGGAAATTAGAAAAGCTGTGCTCTGCCTTAACTTTGCTATTTATTATTTGATTGAAACTCAGACACTGTGAAGTTGGTCATTTTATAGATTTCTGCCCAGAACAGAATATAATTTTAGTATTTAAGGTTTTCCTGCCCTGTAGGACATTGCTTTTATATCTAACTAGCAATCCCATTCTATTTTTTTTAAATGTTGATAAATATTCAGTTCCTGAAAATGCTTATTAATGGTTCCCCTGTTGATTAGTTGAATGAAGTTCTACTACCTGTTACTCTTTATGAAAACCATATTTTGTAACTCCTGAAGATTATACTTTGATACCACGTTTAATCACACTTTAGTATATACATCGTATGTTATCTAAATGGGACTAAGGAACTTCAGTCTTACTAAAGACAATCTTCTTGAGTGTAGGCCAGTAGGTGTTCTATCCCTTCCCCCAGAGAACTAGTAGGTTCCAGGTTTGCTATGTTAAGCTCTTAGAAAATTGCCATCTAGTGCTTTCCTAATTGTGATTTTATCTGTTTTCTTATTACTAAGAACTTAATGACTCAAGAATTTAGTTTTCTGCTGAAAGTGCTTGCAAGCAGTGAAGTTGCTAGGATTTGCATAAGACTTTTATTGAGCTGAAAGTCCACTGCTACACTTGCCAATCCGTTCTAACTAGAGGCAACTTCTACTTGCACCAAGCTAATCCATCTTCCAAGTACAGTTCAAGTGTCGCTTCAGTCAGTAAGTTACTACCACACTTTTAAAGTCAGAGTAAAAAGATCACATCTTAAAACACTTTTCTTGCTTCATGGGCTAGCACAGTGCCTTCCTGGGGTATCTGAAAACCATCCATGTGGTGGCCTAGAGCCAAGAGTTACAAATGTAGTTCCAAGCCAGATTCCTAACTCCATCACTGAGTGTGTGAACCACACACTCTATCCATCATCTGTGAAGTGAGAGCAATCTGTGAGTCTTGTCATCAAGGTCTTGGTGAGATGGGATAGAAGGAAAATGAGTTTGAGAGTTAGACCTAAGTCACAATCCTGGGTTCCCACTTAACAACTGTTCCTTGCTTATTAAAATACAAATAAAAATAATCAACCTTTTATATTATGAGAATTAGATTAGACTAATCAATTAGAGCATCTTTTTTTTAGGGGCTGGTCCCTCCTAGTTGGTATTCAGTAGGTAATCATTATCTGCTCACAAAACATCTTCCAGACGCTCTGGTCAAGGTCAAAAAATCCAGAGTAAATCCAAAAATCAAAGAGAGCAAATAGAGTCCCGGAAACCCTACCGTCACCATGTGTGTGATAAGATCAGAAATGGGAATCAACCACAGAGTTGTCTACGCTCACTTCATCTCGTGAGTTGTCACGACTGCATCTCCAATTTGCATCTCCTAGTCTAGTTTCTGCTCCTCTCCCTGCCTCGCACCTGCGATCACCCAAGCTACAGATAACTCTCTGAAACTTATAATGAAGTTTCCCCAAGTTTCTTGAAATTCAACATGTTAAAAAAGACTTTCACATTTAATTTTTGACCTAAATTTTCCTCAGATATTCTCTGTCTCAGTTGCTGCAACCAACATTTCTGTAGTCTCTGAAGATTCAAATAAGGAGAATTGACTACAGGAGTTACTTGGAGAGATGTAGGCAAGGCTAAGAGAGACCGGAAATGTGTATCACCCTTCCTGGGGCTGCAGAGGGGAAACAGGTAAGAACTAGGCTAGGGCACTTCCCACAGGGAATGCAGGTCAAAGTCTTCAATGGTGTGGCAGTTAATTTTCTAACCAAGTGTACAGTACACAGTTTCATATGACAGGGATCTTCCTTTGAAATTTGATCTAATATTAGGAAGGAATTGTAACATTATAATAAGAATTCCTTCCACACCTGTCTGGCATCAATCATGCCTTTGAGATACAGGTTGTCTCTTCCTGGTTTTGCACAGCTAGCCCAATATATCTGACAGTGAAAGAAAACTCATGACTTCTCCCTGACCATCTCAGAAACGGCCACACTTTGCCTGCCCTATAAGTCCACAAGTGAAAAATGGCTCTGAAATTTTCTGAATTGTCTGCACTAAGTCTGTAGGTCACTAGTTCAGACATCCCATAATTGGACATCCCCTTTTCTGCAGGCTGTTCTAGAGGGAGGGCTGCTCGACAACTACCTGTTTACAGTTAGTGCTGGGTTTATTTGTTTTTGTAATATCAGAAAATATGTTCTTAAGATAAGACCAATAAGACTTTAATAAAAGTTTAGCAATATATTATGGTTAAAAATATCTCTGAATGGTCTCACCAAATGTTTTCATCAAAAGTTTTCAATTTGTCTTGTGTGAAGGAGGGCTATCATTTAATTTCCGCCTAAAAATTAAAGAGATTTTGGAAATAGAAACTTTAATATGCAGTGGTAACCACCCCCTTGCCCTGGGAGATGTTTGTCTTGGATATAGAGGAAGAAGCTGGAGGTTGTTAGCACACATAAATCCCTGGGTCACTCTCAAAAGTACCTTCAGAACTTCATGAGTGACCCTTAATTTATAAATGAATGGGTGACTTTCTCTCCAAGCTCAGGTGGGTACATGGATCAGATGATGAGTGTGAGGAACAGGTATATCTGGTCAAGGTCTGAGAAAACTGGGGACGTGCAGGGCAAAAAGGGTGTTCTGCTGCCCTTTACATTGGAAACTAGCATAAGGATGAATGTTATCTGTTGCTAGATAAATGTTGCTTGTTGAATATAAGATTTCTCACAAAATCTAGCTGCTACACTGTTTATTTTGATCTGCAAGTCGTCTAACTCCAGCTTATGAAGTCTTTGTCTTTCTTTTTAGTAATTTTAATCTTCTTGTCCTACACACATAATAAGAAAGACAGTTCAGAAAACTTGGCTAGTGTGTGCTGCTACTTCTATTACTAGATTTTAAACTACTGACCTGATTACCAGTTACAGTTTTAAGTATGAGACTGTTTTATCTCTGATATATGATCTCTGCGATGACAAGGTTCATTCTTACATTGAACGAAATTTGATGTTATACCAGAATTCTTTATAAAATTGTTTATGTATTTTCCTATTTTTTTCAGTACTAGATCAAAGTTTTAAAGGAACAAAAAGTGTTGAAACTGAAATTCATCTAGTACTAATATTTCTGGATTCATTTATATTTATAGAAGCTGTTGGTAACTTGAGAAGAATATGAAAAGCATGAATTGTTTCAAAAGCTTGAGAGGCAAATTAATAACATCACTGGACTGTTATCCAAAAATTGAACTTTG
The DNA here is from genome assembly GCA_963574355.1 of Loris lydekkerianus. Lineage (NCBI taxonomy): Eukaryota > Metazoa > Chordata > Mammalia > Primates > Lorisidae > Loris > Loris lydekkerianus. Next base: position 18,801 of record CAUYPK010109514.1, read on the forward strand.
CAATTGTTTATTTAGGATAAAAATATCACTTCAGTACCACACAGAAAGCAGGTTGCTCATCTTGGAGTCTTTTAGCAGTGACCTGAGTGCTCCTGGGGAAGAAGCCACACACCCAGAGTGGAACCAGAAAACTCAGAACCACAGCAAAGACTAGGGACTGTGGGCAGAGGCCGCGCAGCTGAGTTTGGAGCCAGGTCAGAACTCCCAGCGTGGCTCCACCTCAGGCCAGGCTGCAAAGCCAACATTTCTCAGCTTTTTCCGTATTTTTCATATTTTTACATTTACCTTTCTGGAGTAGCAACATGGAATGCTTTCTAAAAGAAAAGAAAAGAGAAGAAAACAATGCTTTCCTTGAAAGAAAAAGTGGAATATTGCTTGCAGGGGGGGAGAAAGGGCTAATTATCTTGAAAACATAACTTGGTCTTGCTCAGGCCATTTTGTGGTGTCAGAGCAATGGCTAATCATCATTTGCTTAAAGTGGGCTCTGCTGTGGTTAAATATGAGCCATGGCCCAGGTGTGGGACTTTGAACATGATCTGACCCAGACCAGTGAACTGCTTAGAAAGCTTTTTGAAAAGGCTCTGGTAATGGCAACCTAGCAGTGGAATGTACCAAGGAAAAGGAAATGTGAAACTCAGCCTAATCAAACATTTTTCTAATCCAAAATTGAATATAATTTGGATTTACAGGACCTAAGAGACCCATTGAGTAGATAAATTACTTACCACATTCCACAGTCAACTAAGCAGAGTATTTATAAGTCATAAGACAAAAAATTAGATACTGTCAAGGATCATTAGTGCCTCTCCTTTCATACAAAACAGCTTGAGGAATTTATTTACATGACCCACTTCTACTGTGCACAGTTATATTTATAACGACGGTGTTGGGAAAGGGCTCGTACAATCCATGACCTGGGTTCCTATTCTTCCTTGCCATCCGTGAGTGTGCATCCCTGGGTAGATTACTTCTGTATGGACACAGAAGGGGTAATAGTGATAAGAACAGTTGTAAACATAGGATTTTTGTGATAATTACAAATATAATGGGAAGTACCTAGAAATCTGTACTCAAAACATAGATTCTCTACCTAATTGCTCTTTAAACTTTAAATAGCTCTTTAAACTCCATTGTATGGGGCTGGCTGTGTGATGTCCCAGATCCACGATAACATCTTAATATATACATCAGTCACACAATGAAGATAATAATAAGGACCAAAAAAAAGAAGTCAAAAGAAAATAAGACTTTACAGGATTTTCACTAAAATTTCATTTTCATTCATGACACTTTATATATAGTTTTGACATTCATCCAAGCTTACAAACATCAAAAGGGAATTGTAATGTTCACCGAAAAATACTGCTCTACAGAACATAGAAAATCATTTATGTGAAATATTTTTCTTGCTACATTACACAATAGCCCATCATAACTATTAGCTGGTATTATTCTTTTTATTATTATTAACAGTGGTACATTACTAGAACATATCAATGAATTTTAAAATAAAAATAAGTAGAAATGATAATCAGATAAGGATCCATCCCTCAGAAGCTATCATGCTAACAATTTCATGCATATCTGTTCAGACTTATAATAAGAAGGAAGATGTGTCCATTGGCAATCAAGTGGTAAAGAAGCAAAGACAGATTACAGTCCTGCAAGAGAAAAAAGATCTCCGAATTAGAGGCCTGTCACCCCATCCCCATTATCAAAACCAAATAAGACAACTCTGTAAAGTGCCTATATTTTGCTAGACTGATTGAAAAGCCACAATACACTACATGAACCAGTTGTACTGATAGCAAAATATACAATATTATAAAAAAGAAGAAATCAAAAGTCCATCCAGAGAACTGTACAGAAAATCAGAAAATAAAATCTCACATAAATTAACTATGGTAAATTTCCCATGGAAACACAGCCATGAAGCAATGGAAAAGTATACGTCTACATTTGTATTAGATTTTCATGGACGTTAGCGAGCTACCACAAAGATAATGGCTTCAAACAATATCTCGGAGCTGGTGGTCTGGGTTCCATTACAGCAACAGCTCAAAAGCCAAAATCTTATCATCTCACCTATCACCCATCATCTCAGCTCAAAGTCCCAATTCTTATCATTTTTTACCTTGTAAGTTAAATTTGAATGAAACTCTTGGGTGCAACCCATTAAGTACAGGTTCAGGAACACAAGTCCTTTTCATCTGTGGACCTATGAAGCTAAAGGGACAGGCAATTTGCCCTGAAAACCTCCCAAATACACTGGAATAGCATAAATACTGAAGACACTCTGTTTTAATACAGTGAATCATTAAAAGGAGTCCCTAGCCCACAGTAGGTCTGAAATCCAGCTGGAAAAACAGGAGTGACTGAGTTTCAGAGCCTGAGTTCTGACGGTCAGCTCTCCCTCTGGGGTCTTGGTCACACTCCCTAAGCCGTCCTTCCTTTCTCAGGAGAGGCAGCACACACTTCGTGCTGAAGACTTTGGTTAGCCTGCTTCCTACCAGTAGAATTTCAGAGGTCCAACAGCCTCCTTTCCTTTTGTGCTCCCTCTGTTCCCTCTCCTGTCTGGATGTGTTTCCGAAGAAACAATTTTCTAAACAACTCTGTGGTTTTTCCATGGATTATACCCCGTTAAATAAAAGCCACATCCACAAATCTTTTCAAGACAATCTCAACTCTACCTTTAGAGCCAGCTGAAGTGATTGGAAGACAGAGCCCCCAAACTTCCTGAGAGGATCACACTCTTAATCCCTTGAAAGGGCCCATTGTGTGAGTGAACACAACAAATTTTTGATCTTTCTGAAGTTTTAGCAAAAGGCTATATACACTTACATGCACTCAGCCTTTTCCTGATGAAAGCCTTTCACAGCTATTTCTCACTTTTAGGATAATTTGCCATCTGCAAAGGCTGAGATTTATAGCAGTGCTTTCCTCAATTTATTTCTCTCCTCTCCCTTCTTAACAGAAGTAGCAAGAAGAGATTAGGTAGCACCTTCAGCTTTGCTTGGAGATCTCCTTAGATATGTGTCTAAATTCATTGCTTTCTGGCCCAGCGCAGTGACTCACACCTGTAATCCCAGCACTCTGGGAGGCTGAGGCTGGTGGATTGCCTAAGCTCATAGGTTCAAAGCCAGCCTGAGCCAGGGTGAGGCCCCTGTCTCTAAAAATAGCTGGGCATTGTGGCTGGCACCTGTAGTCCCAGCTACTCAGGAGGCTGAGACATGAGAATCGCTTGAGCCCAAGAGTTTGAGGTTGCTGAGAGCTATGATGCCATGGCACTCTACCAAGGGTGATAAAGTGAGACTCTGTCTCAAAAATAAAATAAAATTAATTAATTAATTAATTAATTGCTTCCATGTCCTGTTTTCCACATAACTTCAGGGGACCATTTTGCTAAGCTTTCTACTTCTGCATAATGAATGAGGACACTCCTTCTTGCAGCTTCCAATGCCATATACCCACAACTTCCTCATGAGCCATCCCTGCTCGTGTCTTCAGATTCTTACCCACAGTCTTCACAGCAATCCTGGCTTCTCTGTTACACTGTGCAAAATTCCTCCACCCTCTGCCCACTGTGCAGTTCCAAAAGTACTCACGTATTTTTAGTACTCCAGTTCCAGGTAAAAAATATGTATTAGTTTTTCTATTGCCACATGGCAAATCACCACAACGTACTGTCTTAAAACAACACCCATTTATTATCTCTCGTTTTCTGGAAGTCAGAAGCTAAGTATGGCATAGCTGGGCTCTCAGCTCAGCATCTCACATAGCTGGGATCGAAATATTGGACAGGCCTGTGTTCTCACCTGGAGCCTGGCCTCCTCTTACAAACCCTCAACATGTTGCTGGCAGAATTCAGTTTCTTGTAGTTGAAGGGCCACGGTCCCTGTTTTCTCCTTGGCTGCTATTTAGGAGTTGTTCTTGGTTCCTTGAAACTGCTCTCTTGTCCTGGCTACTTGGCTTTTCCATAGAAAGTTCACAGCAGGGCTCCTTGCTTTCTCCCAGACCAGAGAGAAAGCATTTGTTCATTGTCTTATCTACTTTGAGGGCTGACCTCTTATTAGCTCAGGCTCACCCAGGATGAACTCAGTCTTCATCAACTTAGAATCAACTAATTCGGGAGTTTACTTACACCTATAAAATTATTTTTGCTTTGTAACATAACATAATCATGAGAGCAGAATACCATCCTATTCACAGGTTCTGCCAACCTTCAGGAATTGGGGATGTTGGGTGCCACTTTAGAATAATGCCTTCCACAGTACTCCAAACACGGCCACATACACTAGAACACTCAAGCTACAAAAACCACTGTGAATTAGAAATTCAAAAGGTTTTAAAAAATGGAGAAAACCAACCCAAGGATTTAGTATTTATATTTACACAGAGAGATGAGTACCAAAATATAGATGTGTATGTACTCAGGGTAGGTACCTGTTACTTCCCAGCTTGTCTGCTGACAGAGACTAAGCAAGGACGTTACAGATGTGTGACATCTAAAGCTTAATCCTCAGTTTCTAAATTCCATTTACCAGTAAAAGGAAGCAAAGACCTTTGCAGAAGGTTTTTGTTGTAGAGCTAGCACTGAAAAAATACAATATGAGTCTAGAACAGTGGTTCTCAACCTTCCTAATGCTATGACCCTTTAATACAGTTCCTCATGTTGTGGTGAGCCCCACACATGAGAAGTGGTGTCTCGGTTCCTAAGACATCAGAAATATGTGTTTTCTGATGGTCTTAGGTGACCCCTGTGAAAGGGGAAAGGGTCATTCAACCCCCAAAGGGTTGCGACCCACAGGTTGAGAACCGCTGGTCTAGAACATATTGTAGTGTCAGAAAGTAAAGAAGTACCCCCCAAATAATGGGGCTTGTTGAAAGAATACAGTAGCAAATCTGAAAGACCCTCTATCAAAAATAGAACTGAAGAAATGAAGTAGTAACAGTACAGAATCTTAATCCATAGAATAACACAGATACCCACAAATTCATACTTAAGTAAATAAAAATCAAATGAACGAGTAGGAGGGAAGGGATAGCTCTTTCTCCTACTAGATTTCTAATTTTAAGAAGTAAAAGAAAAGAGGGAAATGGTAACTAGGCATGAAGCACACAGCATAGTAATAATTATCATAGGCTAATAGATGTTAAAATAACCAGGTAAAAATTTGAAGAGAAACAAGATTTGCTGAGTCTCAAAGTATCTACTCCCCAAGATATGTATTAATGACAGAGACACAGATGGTAACTTCACTGGAGGAAACCATCTTATGTCACTTGAACCACATGATCAAAGTCACCTTCACCAGATATGGGCATATCAACATCAGGTATCTTCTGATATGATTCACTGGGAAGGAAACAAATCCTGTGGTATTCTAGCCAAAGATGCAAAACCTCAAGTCATGTATGTTATACCTGAATTATGGGACATTCTAAAAAATAACGGATGGGACATACAAAAGCTTTGCTCTGTCTGCTGTGCATAAGACAGGCTTCAGGAGAACCAGAGGGGACATAGAGGCACCAATGTGGAAGCTTTTGCAATAGCCTCATTGAGAGATGACCAGAGCTTGCAAGATGTAGTGGGGGAAGGGTGGGTTGTGGCCAAACTGAGAAACTTATTGGTAGAGGAACACACAGGATTTTCTAATGGATAAGATGTGAAGTTCCGAGAAAGAGCCAAGTCACAATAATGTTTTTGTGATTTGCGTGGGAGCAAATGGAAAAAATGAAGCTTCTGTTTATGAACATGGAAATAAAATGAGAACACTGTGTGTTCAAAGAAAGTAAAGATTTGTCTTTAGGCCTGTTAAGTTTACTTTTTCAAACATGTAATCAAATAGAGACATGAAAGAAACATTATTCCAGACTCCAGGTCTGGAGTTTAAGGGAGATGTTAAGGCTGGGGAGACATAGTTGGATATTTGAAGTCATGGAAGTGGAAGCGATCACCTATGGAGCCAATGTGGACAGGAAAGGAATGAGAACTTGGCCTGATAAAGATGTGAATTACAGTATGAGTAGAACCAGAAAAAGGGATTGTAGAGAGGAAGAGCGGAGCCAGATTAAGATGCAGCATTTCAAGAATAAACATGTTATTCACTTAGCAGAGTGACTGGTGCACTTGGCTTAGAATAGCACCCCTTTGCATGGATAAACAGCAAGGCTCATCCACCTTGTCACATAGGGCAGGATTTATTCCTTTTTTAAGGCTGAATAATATTTCAGTCTATGTACATGCCATGTTTCCTTACTCATTCACCTGTTGATGGACATTTCAGTTGTTTCTGCATCTTGGCTGCTGTGAATCATGATGCACTGAGGATGAGTGTGCAGGTATCTTTTAGAGACCTTGATTACAATTCTTTTGAATAAATACTAAAAGGAGGGATTGGCACCTGTGGTTTGTATGCACTCCCTCTAAAATTCAGATGTTGGCAATGTAACAGTATTAAGAGATGGGACCTTTAAGAGGTGACTAGGCAAGGAGGCCTCCTCCTTCATGAGCAGGATTAGGTGCCCTTCACAGAGGGAGTTTGTTTTCTCTTGCCTTTCTGCCTTCCACCATGTGAAGACACATAAAATGGCTCTCACCAGATACCAGTACCTTGATCGTAGAATTGTTAGCCTATTACAAGAAATGAATTTTCGTCTTTATAAATTAACTAGTGTCAAGTATTCTGGTTGCACAAAATGGACTAACCAAGTTATATGAAGAATCTAAAATCATCAAACTCAAGGAGAACTGGTGGCTTTATAGAAGAAAAAGACCTGAGTAGTATGTTAACATGTGATGTCCTGTGCCACTCAGGGCTCTGCAGAGGCTCTTCTCTGCAAGAAGGTTCTCACCAAATCAGGCCACTCAACCTTGAATTTCCAGTCTCCTTCACTGTAAGAAATAAATTATTTTTCTTTCTAATTTAAAACAAATTAATAAATAATACCATCAAGCTCATAGAAGGAAAAAATAGAATAGGTGTTACCAGGAAGGGGGAAAAGGAGTTGACACTTGATGAGGATAAAGTTTCAGTTATGCAAGATGAATATATCAACTGTACAACATTGTGCCTATAACAATATCATGTTGTACTCATAATAATTTCTTAAGCAAGTGGATCTCATGTTAAATGTTCTCAACACAATAAAATTATAATTAAAGAATAAAGCAGTGATCTGTCATGACAAATGCAGCTGTCAGGGATGAGCTAGGAGGATGTAGAATATGCATAGGATTTGTGACCACAGGGACCATGGCTGACCTCCATGGAGGTTGCAGCTCTAGTGGAAAGTGAAACAAGTGTGGGTGGAGCTGCAAGGAGCCTGGAGGAGGGAATGACGGGATGGAAGTGAGCAATGTCCCCTTGAAAAGTTGTACTCTAAAGGACATCCAGGGGGGATGGCCACTGCAGGAGTTTGTAGGATCAATAAAGCCTTTCTTTCCCTTTATTTTGTAAGACAAATAAAATGATGTCATGTTTTTAGCTTGACGTAAATGATCCAGGGAGGGCAATGTGCAGAAGAACACTGACGGTGAGTTGGATGCAATAGAGGAAGCTACAGATCTAAAGGAACTTTGGCATTGGAAGCATCTGAACAATTAAAGCCATCAAAAGATGTGGTTGGAGTCATGTTGGGGAACAAAGATGTCTTACAGTCACCATTAAAGCAATCACCATTGAAAATACAGATGGAACATATCCCATTGCTAATTACAAAACAGAGAGAAGACAGGCTAACACATGCCCTCAGAGACAGAGAAATGAGGCAGAGGCAGAGACAGACAGAAAGAAAGAAAAAAATAATGCACATGTAGATGTATATGCCTGTATGTGTATACTTGCATAAGTATATATATGTATGTACATATACCTGTATGTACTGTATATGTAATTATATATATTTGTAGATGCATATTTGCATAGCATATATATTTGTATATGTACAAGCATAACTATGCATATACATATACTTTTGTATGTATACTTGCATAAATACATACACATTTATATATATACATGTGTTAATACAAGTATAACCATAAGAAATTTTTAAAGAATCTAGATAAAGAAAAACATAAAATAATACTGAAAGACATAAAAGTCTTGATGGTTATTTTTGAATACTCTTATGTGGTAATACTAAATATTTTAAACATGTAAATTTCTTCCCAATGTATTTGTTCTAAAGTCTATTCATTCACTTACAGTATAAACATTTATTGAGTCCCTATACTACACAGCAGGCACTGTGCTAGATATTAGCTAAACAGTGATGAGTAAAGCAAGCACAGATCTTCTCCTAATGGAGTTCCCAGGCCAGGAGGTGAGATAAACAACGAATAGGTAGACAAACACAGGCATGGGTAATTACAATAAGTGCTAAGAAGGGAGTGGCCAGCCAGGAGAGCTTGACAGAGAAAGGCTGCTCTTTGCTTAAATACCTCTGAAGTTCATCTGGAAGACTAAGTGGTCAAGGTCAGATAGCAGGTATAGAAGGACCTTCTGAAAAAAGTTTGGAAAGGAAGATAAAAAAGAAGAAGAGCCCTTCCATATTCATAAATGATAATTTGCCATAAAGTTATTCTCTTACATTTAAAACAATTTTTGTCCCAGAAAAGGACAGAGAAAGTATAAAATGGTATCCAACCAATATATATACTGTATATACACACATAAAAAAAATAGATGTGTACCTATTATCCATACAAACACACGGAAACATGCATACACATCTACGCACTCACAAACATCTGCACAGAAAGAAGGAGTGAGACAAAGAAACCATGCATGCCTAAACCACAAGCTATGAGACCTCAGACAAATGATTGAACTTCACTGAAACTTAGCTTCTAATTGTATGTTGTGAAAATGACATGACACAATGGTGCACAGAACATGCTTAGCAGACATACCTGGAACTCATACTTACATAAAGTTGATGTATTGTTTACCTATAATCATCACTGTTACCCTGACACCCTCTTTCTCTATCCTGTCAAGCTAAACATGACAAGTTCTGGAATATTTGATAATAAGTGGGCTAGCAAAAACCTATGATTCTGAGAGACTGAGAAGTTCTTTAATGCAAAATGTGGTTTAAAAATCCTAGTGACTTAACTTAAATTACTTTGGTCATAAAAGGGAAGTAAACATTCTGAGTTCCCATGAGGTAGTTACTACATGGGTACAGCCATGGCTTGGATCTCCTCACCAAAAAAGGTTTCTTCTTGGATGCCAAGGAGAGGAAGTGTGTAAGAATAAGCTCAAAGAACTGAGTTACTTTTTTGTCCTTTGAGACCATGGGGAGCCCATCAGTGGTGCCTCTGGAATCCAGAAGAGGAGGGCACAAGGTACAAAGGGGGAGAGGGTGCCTCCCTGACTCTGCTTTGAAACAGACACAGCATGGGCATCTAGAAGATTCCACCACACAAGACAATAGCAGCTAAGAGGAGCATAGTCCCACGGTCAAAGCTGCAATGAGGCTCAGGTGGTACCTAAGGAGTATCTTAAGAATAAAATGAGGTTCCATGCAGGTTCCAGATGAAATGCAGAACTATTTTTTCCAAGATCTTCAAAGTATGATGTTCGTATTTTAATGGGGGATTGTATTAAATCTATAGGTTGCTTTGGGTACTACAGACATTTTAAAATGTTGGTTCTTCCTAGCAATGAGCATGGTGTGTTCTTCCATCAGTTAACATCCTCTGCTATTTCTTTTCTCAGTGTTTTATAGTTCTCTCTGTAGAGATCCTTCACATTCTTGTTAAGTATATTTCAAGGTATTTAAATTTATTTGATGCTACTGTGAAAGGTATTGTATCTTTGATTTGATTCTCAGCTTGATTACGAAGTACCAAATCTAGAGTCATCATGCTATCAGACTTCAGGTTATACAACAAAGTCTATAATGATCAAAATAGCATTGGCCTAAAAACAGAGACACTATTTTTTCCACAGATCTGTGAAAGAGAACAGAAAACAGAGATGAAACCAGTCTCATATCACCATTTGATCTTTTTTCTTGTTGTTGTTGTTGAGACAGAGTCCCACCCTGTGCCCTGAGCAGAGTTCAATGGTGTCATAGTTCCTTGCAACCTCAGACTCGGGCTGTGGATATCCTGCTGCCTCAGACTCCAGAAGCTCCTGGAATTACAAGTGCTCACTGCAATGCCCAGCTGGATTTTTCCTTTTTTTTTTTTTTTTTTTTTTTTTGTGAGTTGAGGTCTCACTCTCACTCAGGCAGAGTCTCGACTCCTGAGCTCAAGCAATTCTCCCTTCCTCAGTCTCCCACAGTGCTGGGATTACAGTGCTGGGATTACAGGCGTGAGCCACCATGTCTGGCTCACCATCTGATCTTTAATAAAACAAACCCAAAAGTATACACTGGGGAAAAGATTCCCTATTTCATAAATGGTGCTGGGAGAACTTGTTGGCTACATTTAAAAGACTAAATCTGGACCTATACCTCTCACTACTTACAAAAATTAACTCACAATGGGTGAAACACTTAAATCTAAGACACAAAACTATTAAATCTCTGGATGAAAGTGTGCAAAAAACTCCTACAGATAAAACCCTTGTGAAAGAATTTATGAAGACAATGCCACTGGTAATTGCAGCAACAAACAGAAATAAATGAAACCTGATCAAGTTAAAAAGTTTCTGCACAACTAAGGACACCATCAACAAAGCAAATAGACAACCTTCTATTTGTGAAAGAAGATATATGCATGCTAAAAATCTTACAAAGGGTAACCTGATTCTCAATGAATCCTCAACAATTAAAAAAAAAAAAATCTGACAAATGACTAATAACAAGAATCTACAAAGAACTCAAGAACATCAACAATAAAAGTGCAAACAACCCCATTAAAAAGTGGGCAAGAAACAAGAACAGAATCTTTTCTCATGATGACAGACAATGGGCTAACAAACACATGAAAAAATGCTCATCTTCTCTAATTATCAGAGAACTGCAAATCAAAACCACATTGAGATATCACCTAACCCCAGTGAAATAGCCCACATCACAAGATCTCAAAGCAGCAGATGATGGAATGGGTGTGGAGAGAAGGGAACACTTTTACATTGTGAGTAGGACTGCAAGCTAAGCAGCTTTAAGGAAAGAAGTATAGTGAATCCTCAAAGACCTAAAAGTGAGGTGGATGGAGGCAAGATGGCTGGCTGAAGCCAGCTTTCCACAGAGGTGCCTGTCCAAAAGGAGAGTTAAAGGACAGAAATTGAGCGAGTAACCCGGTGGATTAGAGCTGCACAAAGAGAGAAGGTTGAAGAACGCACATCAACCCTGCTGAGGCAAGCTGCAAACCCAAGGATACAAACAAAAGGTACAAAATCCAACACCAAGTGGACAGGAGTCCCCTCCCCCATGGGAACGGCTCAGAGTATTCCATACAAACAAGCAAGGAGAGTTCAAAAGTCCTCTCATTATATCCCATGGGAGAGACCCTCTAAAAACTAGAACTACTTCCCCTACTATGGTGGCATGGTACTCTCCTACCAGACATAAAACTATATACTGTGTACATTCAATACCTGCAATTCTGAGCTCCCAGCACTCCCCTCCACTCTCATTCCAAGGTCTGGAGGCCTGTCCCCCAGGAGTCCAGATTCTTGGGTATTTTCTCAAGAGGTGTGAACAGGGCATGGACTACTGATTGATTCTGAAGCATGGGAATAAGGAGAGGATGGTCAGCTGAGAGAGAACCATATAGGAGTGGCATTGTCCTGAGGCACAGAGCAGCAGCTTTAGCATAGTAGGGTTCACCCTTGGATATCTGGAGTCACACAACCTGTCCCTCTAGGTAAACACAGGAGGCTGGGTATATTCTCTGCTGGTAGCCCCTGGTGAAACAGATCTAGGATGGAAACACAGGTCCCATGAGTAAAGTGTTTGTCTGAGGTGGTACCAGGCTGGGCGGGGCACGGGGGTTGCGGGCAAAGGGAGACTAGAGTACATGCATGCACAGAGATGGCAACTCCTAGGATGGGGCTGACCCAAAGGACAGCTTTACTGAGCCTAAGATGCACCCGGCCCTCAGGAAGTTATAGCTGAGACAAAAAAGGGTGGACAGAGCCTGGAACTGACAGCTAACCGTGCCACCCCAGTACAAAATGAAGTTGAGACTGGGCAGTGGCACAGACCAGGCCTGAGTCACAATTTCTGTGAACTCAAACAGTGTCTGATTTCCAGGGAAATATAGCCAGGGCAGAAACAAATTCAGCAAAGTTGTACTGTTCTGTTAGCAACATCAATCAGGGGCAGGGCTGGAATTGATTGAACCACTACAGCCTCCATTAAGCATCCAAGGTTGTCAGTCCTCACCTCTCCCTGATGGATAGTAGCAGAGAGCAGCAGCCTGGCTGAGGAGACATAGATCTCCCTGTGATTAAGGCAGGTGCAAACCCCTGGAGTATCTGCTCATTGGAGGGAACTGGGTCATAGCCCTGTGGGGTTATCAGTGACTGGGTGTGAAAGAGGTGCAAGGTGGGGAAGGAGGCATCAACCTTCCAAGACTAATCTATTTGCTGGGTGGGTCCTCCTGACCTCACGGAGCACCAGAGTCATACTTGAGCTGCCAGCAGACCCCTGCAATCTAGTTGCCAGAGAACTTTTGAACACTCCCACCTGAGATAGGTGCTGACTGAAACATTTGATTTGGACCTCTTGAACTTGGCCAATCGCCCAAGGACTATCCAAGTGATACCCTGGGTGTGTGGTTGTGGGAAGGTTTGATTTTTCTTTTCCAATTGTTGCCTGTGGAAGGCAGGGTAATTTTATTGCTGGTATTTCTCCACAGTTGAGACTTCAACCCAGAGTAACTGATTCACTAGAAAAGGACAGAGAACAGCTGAAAACAAGAGAGAGCCACTTAGCCCCAACACACCAAGCAGATTCCCAGTTTCTCAGGCTGTAGCACTGTATGGCTCCTTAGCAAAGCTCCAATGGAAAAGGTAAAAACAACAGTCTCAGGTTTGGGGCAAAGGGCTGGTTAAGCACTACTCCTGGAGCCCCCAACCAAACTTCTCTTTATCAGCTCCTCTAGTCAAATGGTATAAAATAATCATGGGGTGGAATCAGTGGAAACACTCTGGTAACATGAATAACCAGAGTAGGTCAATCCCTCTCCCCCAAGGAAAGATATGGCAGATACAACTGAAGATCCCATTCATAAACAGATGGCTGAGATGTCAGAAATCAAATTCAGAATTTGGATTGCAAAACAAGATTAATCAAATGGAGGAAAAGTTGGAATTACAAATTCCAGGAGTATTTCAAAAGTTGTCTCAAGAATTCAATGAATTTAAAGACAAAATCACCAAAGATTTTGACACATTGAGGCAAGAATTTGCAGCGCTCAAAGATCTGAAAAATACACTAGAATCCCTCAGTAACAGAGTGGAGCAAGCAGAATAAAGTCAGAAATTTCTGACATTGAAGACAAAGCTTTTGAATGCTTCAAACTCTCGAACAGGAAGAGAAATGGAGAGCTAAAATGGATCATTCACTCAGAGAGCTCTGGGATAATTAGAAGAAAACTAATATTCACCTCATAAGAATCTCTGAAGGTGATGAAGTGGCTTCACAAGGCACAGGGGTTCTTCTTTATGAAATGATAAGTGAGAACTTTCCAGACATGCCAAGAGATTCTGAAATTAAGATAGAAGACAGTTTCAGAACCCCAGCAGGACTCAATCTGAATAAGACATCCCCCAGGCACATCATAATTAACTTCACTAAAGTTAATATGAAGGAGAGAATTCTGAAAGCAGCCCAGACATAAGAAAACCATAACCTACAAAGGGCAAAATATTAGAATGACTTCAGATCTCTCTGCTGAAACCTTTCCAGCTAGAAGAGGGTGGTCATTGACTTTTAATCTCCTAAAACAAAATAATGTTCAACACAGGATCCTGTATCCAGCTAAAAAGAGTTTCATTTATGATGGAGAAATTAAATACTTTAAAGACATTCACATGTTGAAGAAATTTGCCATAACTAAACCAACTCTCCAGGATATTCTCAGATCTATCCTCCATTATGACCAGTGTAATCCTCCACCACAAAAGTAAACTCACTCAAAAACTTTTGATCAAACTCCAACTTCGACAGTGGTGAAAGGATTAAAAATGTCCACTTGACTTTCAATAAACTCGATACCCAAAATTCTACCAGGCTTATCAATATTTTTCATTCATGTGAATGGCTTAAATTGTCCTCTGAAGAGGCACAGGTTGGCTCACTGGATCTAAAAACTCAGGCAAGATATCTGCTGAATGTAAGAATCTCATCTTACCTTAAAAGATAAATATAGACTCAGGGTGAAAGGATGGTCATCTATATTTCAGGAAAATGGAAATCAGAATAAAGCAGGTGTTGCAATATTATTTGCAGATATAATAGGCTCTAAACCACAAAAGTAAGAAAAGATGAGAATGGTCAGTTCATATTTGTTAAGGGTAATACACAATATGATGAGATTTCAATTATTAATATTTATGTACCCAACCAGAATGCACCTCAATTTATAAGAGAAATGCTAACAGACATAAGCAACTTGATTTACTCCAGCTCCATAATAGTCGGAGAATTTAACACTCCTTTGCCTGTGTTGGATAGATGTTCAATAAGAAGCTGAGCAAAGAAATTTTAACTATTACATTTGGATTTAATAGACATCTACAGAACATTTCATCCCAACAAAACTGAATACACATTCTTCTCATCAACCCACGGAACATACTCCAAATTTATCACATCTTAGGTCACGAGTCTAACCTCAGTAAACTTAAAGAAATAGAAATTATTCCTTACATCTTCTCAGAACACCATGGAATAAAAGTTGAATTCAGTAACAACAGGAATCTGCATACTCATACAAAAACATGGAAGTTAAATAACCTTATGCTCAATGATACCTGGGTCATAGATGAGATAAGAAGGAAATCACCAAATTTTTGGAACAAAATGACAATGAAGACATGAATTATCAGAACCTCTGGGATACCGAAAAGGCAGTCCTAAGAGGGAATTTATAACACTGCAAGCCTTCCTCAACAGATCAGAAAGAGATGAAGTTAACAACTTTATGGGACATCTAAAACAATTGGAAAAGGAAGAACATTCAAATCCCAAACCCAGCAGAAAAAAAAAAAAAAATTAGAGCAGAATTAAATGAAATTCAAAACAAAAGGATTATACAACAGATCAATAAATCAAAAAGTTGGTTTTTGAAAAGGTCAATAAAATAAATGAACCTTTGGCTAACCTAACCAGGAAAACAAGAGTAAAATATCTAATCTGATCAATGAGAAATGACAAGACGAAACAACAACAGACACCTCAGAAATTCAAAAAGTCCTTAATGAATTTACAAGAAACTTTATTCTCAGAAATATGAAAATCTGAAGGAAATTGACCAACACTTGGAAGCACACCACCTTCCCAGTCTTAGGCAGAATCAAGTGGAAATGTTGAACAGGCCTATACCAGGTTCTGAAATAGCATCAACCATACAAAATCTCCCTAAAAAAAAAAGCCTGGGACCGGATGGCTTCACGTCAGAATTCTACCAAACCTTTAAAGAGGAACTAGTACTTATATCACTTAACCTTTTCCAAAATATAGAAAAAGAAGGAATACTACCCAACACATTCTATGAAGCAAACATCACCCTGATCCCCAAACCAGGAAAAGACCCAACAAGAAAAGAAAATTATAGACCAATATCACTAATGCATATTGATGAAAAAATATTCAAGAAGATCCTAACAAACAGAATCCAACAACACATCAAACAAATTACATCATGACCAAGTTGGTTTTATCCCAGGGTCTCAAGGCTGGTTCAATATATATAAATTTATAAATATAATTCAACACATAAACAAATTAAAAACCAAAGACCATGTGATTCTTTCAATTGATGCAGACAAAGCTTTTGATAAAATCCAGCATCCCTTCATGATCAGAACTCTTAAGAAAATTGGTATAGAGAGGACATTTCTTAAAAGGATAGAGGCCATCTACAGCAAACTCACAGCCAATATTATATTGAATGGAGTTAAATTCAAATTATTTCCACTCAGATCAGGAATCAGGCAAGGTTAACCGTTGTCTCCACTGCTCTTTAACATTATAATGGAAGTTTTAGCCATCACAATTTGGTAAAAAAATGCAATCAAAGTTATCCATATAGGGTTGGAAAGATCAAACTTTCACTCTTCACAATTGATATGATTGTATATCTGGAAAACACCAGGGATTCTACTACAAAGCTCTTAGAAGTGATCAAGGAATACAGCAGTGTCTCAGGTTACAAAATCAACATTCATAAATCAGTAGCCTTTATATATACAAACAATAGTCATGCTGAAAAAAACAGTTTGGGTCTCCATTCTGTTCACAGTAGTGCCAAAGAAGATAAAATATTTGAAAGTTTATCTAACAAAGGATGTGAAAGATCTCTACAAAGAGAACTATAAAACTCTAAGAATAGAAATAGCTGAAGATATTGACAAATGGAAAAACATACCATGCTCATGGCTGTGAAGAATCAACATTGTTAAAATATCCATACCACCCAAAGCAATATACAATTTTAAAGCAATTCCTATTAAAGCTCCACTGTCATACTTTAAAGATCTGGAAAAAATAATACTTCATTTTATATGGAATCAGAAAAAACCTCGAATAGCCAAGACATTACTCAGAAATTAAAACAAAGCAGGAGGAATCACGCTACTGCACCTCACACTATACTATAAATCAATAGTGATCAAAATAGCATGGTAGTGGCACAAAAACAGAGAGGTAGATGTATGGAACAGAATAGAGAACCAAGAGATTAACCCAGTTACTTACCATTATTTGATCTTTGACAAGCCAATTAAAAACATTCAGTGGGGAAAAGATTCCCTATTTAACAAATGGTGCTGGGTGAACTGGCTGGCAACCTGTAGAAGCCTGAAACTGGCCCCACACCTTTCACCATTAACTATGATAGACTCTCACTGGATTAAAGATTTAAACTTAAGACATGAAACTATAAAACTACCAGAAGAAAGTGCAGGGAAAACTCTTGAAGAAATCAGCCTGGGTGAATATTTTATGAGTAGAACTCCCCGGTCAATTGAAGCAGCATCAAAAATATACTTCTGGGACCTGATCAAACTAAAAAAATTCTGCACAGCCAAGAATACAGTAAGTAAAGCAAGGAGACAGCCCTCAGAGTGGGAGAAGATATTTGCAGGTTATGTCTTTGACAGGCTTAATAACCAGAATCCACAGAGAACTCAAACTTATTAGCAAGAAAAGAACAAGTGATTCCATCTCAGGGTGCGCAGGGGACTTGAAGAGAAACTTCTCTGAAGAAGACAGGCACACGGCCTATAGACATATGAAAAAATGCTCATCATCCTTATCATCAGAGAAAGGCAAATCAAAACTACTTTGAGATATCATCTAACTGCAGTAAGGTTGGCCCATATCACAATATTCCAAAACCAGAGATGTTGGCATGGATGTGGAGAAAGGGGAACACTTCTACACTGCTGGTGGGAACACAAACTAAAACATTTCTTGTGGAAAGATGTTTAGAAAACACTAAGACATCTAAAAATAGACCTGCCATTTGATCCTACAATTCCTCTACTAGGTATATACCCAGAAGACCAAAAATCACATTATAACAAAGATATTTGTACCAGAATGTTTATTGCAGTCCAATTCATAATTGCTAAGTCATGGAAGAAGCCCAAGTGCCCATCGACCCACGAATGGA
>CAUYPK010109516.1:0-17729 GCA_963574355.1 Loris lydekkerianus
GAGAGTGATTGGTGGGATTACACGTGCGGTGCATTTTACAAGGGTATATGTGAAACTTAGTAAATGTAGAATGTAAATGTCTTAACACAATAACTAAGAAAGTGCCAGGAAGGCTATGTTAACCAGTGTGATGAAAATGTGCCAAAGGGTCTATAAAACCAGTGTATGGTGCCCCATGATCGCATTAATGTACACAGCTTTGATTTAAAAAAAAAAAAAAAAAAAAAAAAAATAGCCGGGTGTTGTGGCAGGCACCTGTAGTCCCAGCTACTTGGGAGGCTAAGGCATGAGAATCGCTTAAGCCCAAGAGTTTGAGGTTGCTGTGAGCTATGATGCCACAGCACTCTACCCACAGTGACGACGAGACTCTGTCTCATAAAAAAAACCAAGCCTGTGTATAAATTTTTATAATGATTTTATTCATAAGAATCCAAAACAAGCAACAACCCAAATGTTTTTCAATAAATGGATAAACAAATTGTGGTATATTCATCTATTCAATGAAATACTCAGCAATAGAAACAGACTATTGATACAACATGGATGAATCTCAAATGTATTTATGTTAATTAAAATAAGTCAGACTCAAAAGAATACATACTACATGATTCCATTTATGAAATTCTAGATAAAGCAAACTATAATGATAGAGAACATATCATTGATTAGAAGATGGAAGAGAGGTTGAGAGCAAAGTTGAGGCTCAAGAGAATTTTGTAGGATGATGGAAAGGTCTGTATCTTAACTGTGGTGGTGGTTACATGATTCTATGAATAAAATCTATAAAACAAAAAGTGAATTTAAATATAAATTGAATATGATTTTTTTTTTTTTTTTTTTTTTTGCAGTTTTTGGCCAGGACTGGGTTTGAACCTGCCGTCTCCGGTATATGGGGCTGGCACCCTACTCCTTTCAGCCACAGCTGCCGCCCATGAATATGAATTTTTTAAAATGTTAAACTAACAGAAAATAAAGCAAATTATATATAAGAGAGAAGAAACTTAGGATATATCAGACTTCTCTAAAACAGTGTTTAATGCCAAATACATTCACACAAAGTTTTATAAGAAACAAAGCATAATCCAGGATTAGTAAATGTAATTAAGATTTTACTTGAATACAAAGACAGCAGAAATACTTTCTTAAAAATGAAAGAATTTGGGCGGCACCTATGGCTCAAAGGAGTAGGGCACCGGCCCCATATGCCAGTGGCGGATTCAAACCCAAATCTGGCAAAAAAAAAAAAAGAAAAGAAAAGAAAGAACTTAGAGGATTTTTATCTATTAGTGTTCTTGAAAAAAGATGACGTGATCAAATCTAGTGAATGTAGACATGAATCAAAAGAAATAATTTCAGAATGCAGAATATTGGTGGTAGGCAGAATCTATTTAAAATTAGGGTAACAGGATTGCAGAATAGAAATGTAAATATCACAAAGCTTATAACATAAAATCATTTCATTCTCATAACATAGTACATACTCATTTTAGAGGATGTAAGCAATGAAACAAAATGATTTTTTTCTTTAATGTTAAGAAGCTGGTGAAATGTTAATAATTTTTGAGAATGAGTGTGAGTACATGGATGTTAATTTTATATCTATACTTTTGTGTATGTCTGAAAATTCTATTTTAAAATATTTAAAAGATGAAAGAAATAAAAAGAATGTTCATGGTGACAACTGGTACTGGTAGTGTCAAAGAATCTAAAGTAGCAAACTAGTTCTCCAGTGTTGAGTGAATGAGGATGAAGGAAAAAACTACTGAATGCTGAAACTAACAAATAATTTGTAAACTTCTAGAGTGGTAGAAATAAAATCCAGTAACTAGTAAAGACACATAAAATTTATTCTAGAGGAAGATTTGAACTGGAGGCACCTTTAGAGTTTGTCCAGCTGTGATGACTAAAGTTCTGAGTATTTTCCAAGGATAAGTTAGACTCTATACTCAACACAACTGACTTCTGGGCTCTTTTTCATTCTGTGTTGCATGCTACCCAAAACATTCATTTATAGAAGAAAGAAAAATAAGATGATAGCATAAAAAGCAGTTTCATTTCAAGGATGAAAACATCCTGAATACATTTATAGGACAAGGAATAGTTACATTTGTAGGACAAGGAAAAGTTAGTGGTAGAGAAGAAGCCGAAATTGCCTGAGTGCGTACACGTATCGTATCGTCTAGGACAAGAGCTCTGAATTCACAGAAAGTCAGAACAAAGCATGAAAATAAAGAAACCATAGCCCCAGGTGAAGTTCCTCTGGCCACCAATGCAAAGCAGGCAGGCAAAATAAAGTCCTTATTTCAACACTGATACTCAACCTACAGCTAGGTCTCTAAACTACATTTATATTTCAGTTGCTTGTAATTTCAAAGTAAGTATTTCATAGGAACAAAAGCATAATAGGCACTTAGTTTTCTAGACAAGGCACAAACACTGATTTAGCCCACAATGTGGGTAAAGATAGGCTTAGCTAGAGTTCTGGTTTTGAGAAATAAAGGGGCAATCAGCACAGCAGAAGGAAGGAGGCCTTCCTAGGGCCTCAAGATAACCTTATGAGGGTGTATATTATACTCAGGTATCTCATTCTGTCCTAAATCTAGCAAGGCCTTAACTTCACCAAAAATGTCCCAAGTACACAATTGCCTAATTTCTTTAAACAAACAAAAAGTCAATTTATAAAACTGCAATTTATGTTGACTAGTTATTGTATGATTAAATAGAAAATAATTTCATCATTAATTCTGAAAGTTGCATGTTCATTAGATTTTCCTGGAATACTTGTGGAAAGGCTTATTCCAGAGCCTCCCTTGAAGGCAGTCACATCCAGGTGGTCCTCTTCAACCACATTTAGAGTAACAAGGCACTATAATTTTCTGGTTTTGTTTTTTAAGCAATGCTTGTTAACACAAATGAATTTGAGTGTTTTAGGTACCTAAAAACAACAACAACAACAACAACAAATAAATAAAACATTTTTTTTGCAGTTTTTTGGCCAGGGCTGAGTTTGAACCCGGCACCTCTGGTGTATGGGGTTGGCACCCTACTCCTTTGAGCCACAGGCACCACCCAAACATTTTTTATAGTATGAAAGAAAATATCCAGGAGCTGAAGAATTAAAGGAGAAGGTCGGCCTGTCCCAGAGCAGTACCCCCGGGACACTCTCCCTGCTATTATATATTAATACATAACACACATCTTCATTTCCCACACATGGGTGAGGACGCTGGCATTATAATCCCATACTGAAGAGCAAGGGAGATGGGTGAGTTCATTCATTTACTAAAGGCTTTTCATATGTGTTTCTCTAAGCCCACTGCTTATCTAAACTCCTGTTTAAATAACTTCTATGAAGAATTCACCATGCTAGAAACACCATTCCATACAAACTGACAACAGATTAATCTATTACCCAGACATGATTATTTGGCTTAATCAATTACTAAATTACACAACCATGCACTCCTACAGCTCATTATATGTAACCAGTAGTGATAATACACTCTCGTGCACTGGGACAGCCAGGGCAATGTGTGAGGGCTGGCATCCTATCTATTGCTTAGACATCCATACTACATTCATTAAATATGTTGGTTTTCACTGCTGCATGTATCTCTGTATCTGGTAGTTATTATACTGCATTTGTAGACAGGTCTTTCCCCTCCTAAAATTCTGTAAGTTCTTGTATGGTAGAATGTCTTGAGCAAATTCATATCATGCACAGTACTGACCCAAGGAAAGTGAGTCAAGGAATAAATAGCTTCTCTTAGGAAAAAAAAAAAAAGAATATCTATGGCATTACACAATCAACCAAAATTGTGTGATAATGTGAAATTATCATAGCTGATAATTTCTTTTTTCTGCAGCAGGTAGCAAGAAGGCCGACTTTTCTCAGTTTCAAATGTAAATTAGAAGCATAAGTAAACAAAGCACATTTACCTTACAGAACAAGGTCAACTTCTCAACTTTTTGTTATTTAATTGTATTAGATTTGTGCTCTTGCCCTTTACTGAAAGGCTGTACTTGATCTTCTTAAAGGGTTTTCTTTAATGAGATTTGATTCTCAAAAACTTGAGGAATGTGTTTTCATTAAGGCTACTTGTTCCTTTTTTTTTTTTTTTTTTTTTTTTTGTAGCGACAAGAGTCTCACTTTATTGCCCTTGGTGGTAGTCACACAGCTAACAGCAACCTCCAACTCCTGGGCTTAAGCGGTTCTCTTGCCTCTGCCTCCTGAGTAGCTGGGACTACAGGCACTGGCCACAATGCCTGGCTATTTTTTAGTTGAAGTTTGGCCAGGGCAGGATATGAACCTCCTACCCTTGGTATATGGGGCCAGCGCCCTACCTGCTGAGACACAGGCGCCGCCCACACTTGTTCCTTTTTTAAAAAACTTTAGGAATAAGATTAGTTGCATTTTACTCATTTGAATTATGATCATTTGACTAAATCCTCATACCTGGGAAGAAGACACAGTGCAGTTAGAAGAGATACATACATACACACACACACACACACACACACACACATATATATACACACTCACACATGTATATTTTGCATACACACATATATATGTATATGTGTGTGTGTGGATAAAACAAGATAGTATAGTTAAATTAGCATACTGGACATTCTATCTGTCTCTCTTTATTGGCTTCAGTGTCTTTCTAAAGTATAATAGTTCATCTGACCTGTTTCCTGATAAGTAGGACTCGTCCTCTGTCACACTATGTTTTCTTAGAAAGGCTAACACATAATGACATACTAAGAATAAAGATCAGAAACTGAGGAACTAGGGCTTTCATAATGCACACAAGGGCCATCAACCTTTTTCTTCCTTTGGGGTTCATTTCCCAGTCTAGCTTCAACTTTGAGGTTTACTTGCTAAAATACAAAAAGTTAGGCCAAGCGCAGTGGTTCACACTTGTAATCCTAACACTGCGGGAAGCTAAGGTAGGAGATTACTTGAGGCCAGGAGTTTAAAACCAGCAAGAGCAAGACCCCATCTCTACTAAAAATAGAAAAATTAGCTGGGCATAGAGGCTCACACCTGTAGGCCCAGCTACTCAGGAGGCTGAGGCAGGAGGATTGCGTGGGCCCAGAAGTATGAGATTGCAATGACTATGATGATGCCATGTACCCTACCCTAGACAACAAGGAAGCCCTGTCTCAAAAAAAAAAAAAAAAATTTTTTAACTTAAAAAATT
The DNA here is from genome assembly GCA_963574355.1 of Loris lydekkerianus. Lineage (NCBI taxonomy): Eukaryota > Metazoa > Chordata > Mammalia > Primates > Lorisidae > Loris > Loris lydekkerianus. The sequence goes on from CAUYPK010109516.1 coordinate 5,208, forward strand.
TACTGAAATTCAGTATTGCTACAGATGGGATTAACCAGAAACATACTCTTTGTTATTGCTAATATAAACTCCCTAGAATTTTAATATGTTCTTCCTCCTGGATAGTAAACCAAAAGATGCAGTATTGCCATCTGTTAAATTAGTCAAAGTCCACATAAAAATATTTCTTCATGCTTTGCTTACTGTATTTGACCAGATTATATATCTAAAATGTTTAAAAATGTAATAAAGGGCAGCGCCTGTGGCTCAGAGGAGTAGGGCACTGGCCCCATATGCCGGAGGTGGCGGGATCAAACCCAGCCCTGGCCAAAAACTGCAAAAAAAAAATAAATATAAAATAATAATAATGTAATAAAAATAAAAAATAATAATAATGTAATAAAATTCTTGAAAAAATTTTTTAGCATAAATAAATTATAAACTCTCCAGAGTAATTAAAGTCTAACAGTATCCTTTCATAATAGCTTACTACAGAGATATTTATCACTTAACAAATTCCTGAGTGTCTGATAATCACATAGCTAAAGATATAATTTAGAAGCTCTACTCTTTTCTCATCTGGAATTTCTGATAAGAGTTTATCTCAGACAATCAAATATTATATTTAAATGTAGCCCTGCCATGAAATTATACCATTTAAAACTATAATATAAAGGATTTCACCTTTACTCTTTTTTCTACCTAAAACAAGAATGATGCTTACTGGATTTCTTTTAATATCTGAACTGTAGACATAAAACATAAAAATATAACCTTAAATCATGCTTATAGTAGATGTGTTGATTTTGTATCTCTCAGGGTTCTTAGAAAACTGAGTTATGGCTTAAGAACAGTGGAAATGCAAGGAGAGTAGCAATGTAACCACCACCACCCCCATGCCCACTGCCATTTTACCTCCCCTCTTACCCTAGCTCACCTTTATTTTCTACTGAGAATGGTTCTCAGTTTACCTAGTGCTATGGTTTGGATGTGTCATCCAAAAGTCCATGTTAGAAACTCGGTCCCCAATGTAGTAGTGATGAGAGGTAGGACTTTGGGGACTGGGTTATGATGGATAACCCATTTTTGGAGGAATAGACTAATGGGTTATCGAGGCAGGGGGTTAGTTATCAGAAGAGTGGGTCTGCTATAAAAGCCAGTTTGGCCATTCCTCACAAGCCCCCTCAGCCTGTGAAGCCCTGCACTACCTCAGGACTTTGCCAAGTCCCCACCAGCAAGAAGATTCTCCTGAGATTTGTCCCTTGATCCGGCATTTCCCAGCCTACAGAAATGTAAGAAATAAGCTGCTTCTTTTATAAATTACCTAGTCTAGGGTATTCTTTTATAGCAACAGAAATCAGGCTAAGACACTAGTCTCAATCTTAATCTAAGATAAATCCTGGAAAAAAAATCCAAAAATGAGAAATATAAACATAATCTTATTTTAAGGAAAAAGAAAGGAGCACAAAGCAACAAAAAGATCTTTGCTGGTAAGTCTGACAACTTACCAGTTGTCTCAACAAGAACCAAATTTATTATTTGGCATAGATTTCATTTTCATCAGAAAACGTATTGGAATAGAAAAAAGTCTAACTAGTTGCAACCTATCTTATAAAATCAGTAACAATAGTAACAAGGTAACAAACTGAACTAGGCAATTGAACTACCAAATTGAACCAGAAAAAATAAAGAATGGGCATATGATAGTGAAATAAGGTAAAGGGATTGGTCAGCACAGCTGACCTACTGTGAATCAGCACAGCAGGAACTCTGGATGGCAGCATCTCTAAGGGCTGCCTGGTGGCAGGTGCAGGTGCAGGTGCAGCGCTCTGACTGCAGCATCTCTAAGGGATGCCTGATGGCAGGTGTGCCCCTTCTCACATAACCATCTTGCTTGGTTAAAGGTTATATATAAAAGTTAGGAATCTCCCTCTTGCTAAATCCAGAGGCTTATCCTGAGATCTTATCTACCCCAACTTCCTTGCAGTCCCCCATTGTTGACCTCTCCTTCTTTCCCAAAGCCAACAACGTGGTTTTTAGAACATAACACTCCTCTGACTGGCCTTGGACCTTTCCATCATTCAGTCCTCACCCATTTTGTTTAGCTGGTTCTTTTCTTCACACCCCTGAATGGAAGGGCTTCTCCTCTCAATCCTTGGTAGTATCTTTTCCTTTGTGTCTTCTCACCCTAATACAATAGTAAAGACTCCCAGATCTGAACTCTAAATTCCAACCTTTCATCCATGCCAAAGTCCATTATTTCCAACTACCAATAAACATTCCATTTTCACAGGAAACCTAACTGATCCCAGAAGGAACTCATCTTGCTCAACATCTATCTTCAGCCAATTGGCTTTCTGGTCCAACACTTCTACAGGTATTAATTGCTTGACTTGACTTTTGATCCAAAACATTGGAACCATCTTTTACTGTGCTCTTTCACCTTCAACCCATGAGCTTTTACAAATTCCTCCACCTACCTCTACTCTTATATCTCTTAAATCCATACTTTTAGGGTTAATCTTATTAACAAAAGAAAACAGAAGTCCTAAAATACAACTTTCATCACTTTTTTCCCTTCTCAGAACCCAGAAAGACTCCCTATTCTAAATTGCATCAAGTTCCAACTCAGCTCATTTTCTGACTCCACTCTTCCCATTCAAATTTACTTCCACTCTCTACTGCTCACTAGAGTTAAAATCTCTACTCTCTTCAGCAAACTACTTCCTACATGCCTTCCAACCTCAAAAGTCATCAACTGTTTGTTTCTATTTTTATCTCATTTTTTCTATGAACAGAAAACGGGAACTGGGAAAACGTCTGAGGGTACTTGCTAAAAGACCACTAGTCTGGTTATAATACATAAAGATTTGCGAAGAGAAGCAGCAGCAGCTAAAACTGGACAGGTAGATGGGGGTTCGATAACAAGGGATCCTACAGGTAAGCATATCAGTCTTTTCTCTTAGACATTTAACTCTCAGGTAAAAATACTGAAACAATCATAAAATTATGATAAAGCCCAAACAGGTAAAGCTAAATACCAAGGTCTCCCTTGTGACCACTACATGTGAGGTTCCTAAGAACAAATGCTTCCTGCCATAGGAACCTTGCCACTGTGTGCCTCAGATGAAAGCAGTTCCTCTGCTTTCATAAATTAATCAAGAGGTTCAAAAGCAAGGCAGCAACAAGGCCAAGTCAGTAAGCAATTTCCCTGACAAAGGTCGGAAAGACTTCCCTCAGTAGCCCATATCAACATGTGCCACCCTACAATCTTCCTTTAGAGGGATTTTATAATTAAAAATCTGTCTTGGTCAAGGTTTTAAAAATTGGTGGATCTGTAAAGATTATTGTTTTTCATAACAAGTTTTTAGAAGAAACCAAATTTATGAAATGGGTCAGTTAAAGTCTAGGTAGAAATTCTTGAGGAAGCAGCATATCACAAGATGACAATCAGCTTTCTCATCCAGGCTCAGTCATCATGGTCATCGTGGAGTATTGCTCAAAAACCAAAGAGATGTTAAGAGATGCCGTGTGGAGATTTGCAGGGAGTCTTCTCAAAGGAACAAAGGGAGCTACCCCCGCATACCTAAGGCAGTGAAACTGGGCATGTGTCCTGAAATCAACTGTGGCTTCTACTTCCTGGAGTCCTCTCAGAGAATAACGTAGTGCCCGCTTACTGCAGGCTCTGGCTCAGGTGCTGTGCTTGTGTTTCATTCAAATTATTACATTCAATCCTCACTGCAACCCTATGAAAGAGGTTATCATTATCTTTATTTTACAGATAAGGAAATTAAACCTCATAGAAGTTAAGGAACTTCTTCTAGATCACACAGCTGTTTGATTTTATTAAAGAGATAGCATCTAATTCTGTCACCCAGGCTGAATTGCAGTATTGCAATTGTAGTTCCCCTGCAGCCTTGAACTCCTAGGCTCAAGAGATCCTCTTGCCTCAGCATCCTGAGTAGCTAGGACTATAGGTACATGCCACTGTGCCTGGCTAACATTTATTCTTTTAAGAGATGGGGTGGGTGTTGCTATGTTGTCCAGGTTCGTTTTGAATTCCTTGCCTGAGGTAATTCTCCTGCCTCAGCTTCCCATAATGCTGAGATTACAGGTGTGGGTACAGGTGTTGAAAGCTGACGAGGACTCAAATCTATGTTTATCCACTATCACAAACAACTTCCCAGTGTGGAAGATGGTGAAGAATAAGATGGTGGGAGCGGCAGCCATAGCTCAGTGGGTAGGGTGCCGGCCACATGCACCAGGGATGGTGGGTTCGAACCCAGCCCAGACCAGCTAAAACAAAAAAAATAGCCAGGCCTTGTGGCAGGTGCCTGTAGTCCCAGCTACTTGGAAGGCTGAGGCAAGAGAATCGCTTGAGAGCAAGAGTTTGAGGTTGCTGTGAGCTATGATGCCATAGCACTCTACTGAGGGTGACAAAGTGAGACTCTGTCTCAAAAAAAAAAAAAACGAAAAGAAAAAGAATAAGATGGTGAAACAGATTAGGTCAATCCACCAACATCTATTAACACCATGGTAGGCGCTATGCTGGTGGCCCTGTGCCCTGTGGTATACAGGAACTGTAAAATATTCTTCAGTAATAAAAAAAAAGGAATAAAGTGCTGATTCATGCTACAACATGGATGAACTTTGAAAACATTATGCTAAGTTAAAAAAGTGAGTCACAAAAAATCACATTTGCTCTCATTTACATGCAAAGTCCACAACAGGCAAATCCATAGAGACAGAAAGCAGACTGGTGGTTGCCTAGGTCTGAGGAATTAGGGGTGAGAAGGGAGTGAGTGCTAATGGGCACTGGGTTTCTTTGGGGGCTACTAAAATATCCTAAAGTTAATAGTGGTTATGGCTGCACAACTCTGTGAGCATACTGAAACTCACTGAATGGCACACTTTAACTGAATGAATTGTGTGGTGTATGAGTCATATCCCAATAAGGCTGTTTTTTAAATGTAGACTAGACAGAGTATTTACCTCGTTGAGTTCACAGACAAGTAAACAGTTATACTATACATCATACACTCTACAGGAGCAGTAAGACTAAAATGCTTAGCAGCAAAGTGAAGGAGGTGTGGCAGGAGTCAAGAAAGTATTCCTGGAGAAAGTCATATCTGAGCAGAGCATCCAAAAGAGAAGTGGAGCTAAGCTAGTGAAAAAAATGTCATCCTGTCACACCCCAAATGTAACCGGGGACTATCCAACATACAGCCTATCCTATCAGTCTCTGATGATTTAACAATAATCAGACTGATCATTGAAACTAGGACGGCTTGTGCTTCTTCACCTTATTGTTAATCTCCTTAGTCCACCATGCAGAAAAGTCTCAGAAAGTTCAGGCCCCCAAGTGGGGATCAAGCAATCTCCTAATTTTGGGATGAAATCTAGAAGTGTCAATCTTCTGAAGGTTACCGCAGAGTCTCTGCATGAAAAGGTCTTTCCATCCTAGGAACTGGGAATGAAAGAGAGGCAGCCTACTTATAAGATTTAGATGCTACCCTTCAAATAAAAATTATGTGATAAATAAGCTTTAGTAGGTAGTGACGGTTCTATCGACTTTAGAAAAAGTGATATAAAACCAAATACAAGCGATAATACAGAAGGTCCCACAAATTCTCCAGAACAAGGTCGGTAAAGGATTCATGAGGATTTTCTAGCACTGCCCAAAAGAGTGCTATGAACGAAGATTTTACAATACAGAATCATCTTTAGATAGGAAAATAGATTAATTAAGCTCTTTTTGCTTTAATTTCACCAAACCACCTTTTTATCTGGACTTGGACCTCTTGAGCAAAATTACCCACATGCACATTTGACCAATCTTGGCTTTGCCTGTGTATATGACCAATTTTGTGTGTATGACTTGGGATTCTAGTTTATGATCCAGTTTCTTAGGTGAGGTTGGCCTTGCATTAACTCTCCAATTCCTAAGAACACTCGCCTGCCCACCAAACACTAAATGACTTAGGTCCCGAAGTATCCAATGGCCGGTGTGAGGGCTGTTCACAGAGACCCCATACATATACAGCTTCCAAGAGACATGAGCAAAGTCCTCTGGAAGCCTTTACCTTGCTACAGTGATAATTCTGACCAATAAGGAGAAAATTCAGGGCTGGAGGCTCCCTCTCATACCTCCAGCCCCATTTACTTCTCCCAAAGTCCCTATCACACAAAAGAAACATATAAAACTACCCTGTAGCTTATAGGAAACTATAAGAGAATCCTAGAGGGTATGTGAACTGTTCAACGTAAATTCAAAGCACATTGAGAATTTTAAGCTGTGGCCTTTAAACATAAGCTAAGAAGCTAACAGAATGAGCTCAAGTCAAAACTACTATTATATTGTACCATAATCAGCCTACATGACTTCCCCTAACAAATGTGATATTTAATTGGATTAAGAAATTTCTAGCATGTTTTCCCTCTAAACAACCCACATGAAAATACTTGTCATTCTTTTTTTTTTTTATTGTTAAATCATAGCTGTGTACATTAGTGCAATCGAGGGGTACAATGCGCTGGTTTCATATACAATCTGAAATATTCTCATCAAACTGTTCAACTGTTTAACGTAGTTAAAGAACCTATCATTCTTTAAATGCTTTCGCTCTCTGTCTCCTATATGAGAACATAAAAAGATAGAATATACTAGCAAGATAAAAAAATATAGATCTAGAATTACATAGTTGGGAAAAATTTAATAATTACCTAAATCTACTCCCCCAATTCAGATAACTAAATAAGCAGAAGAGTATTCTATTTTATGTTTTTAGTGTTACTCAGCGTGAAGTCAGAAAAAGCTTGGAGAAGTCATCTATCCTTCCTTAGACCTTTCACTGAAAAATAGGAACTAAAATTGGATATCATACTGTAAATCTCAGATATATACCATAAAATTTATTTTTAAAATAAAGTAAACTCAAAATGGTGAAGGCCTTTAGGTTTCTAAAGCAGAGATGGAACAGTGGAGTTGTGTTGTAGCCCACACACGATGGTAGATTTTATCTCCGGTCAGTAGAGTAAATCGAGTCTTAGGCAGACTGGAGGCATGTCCTGGATGGTGTAGGATAATACTAATTGCAGGAACCTGAGTCTGAGCTCTGCCAACCCGCCCTGAGACCTAAGATCTGAGCAACTTTAATCTTGGAGTTTCTATTTATTATCTAGAACATGCAGATAACACAGGGCCCTTGAAAGAGTTTTGTGAGGACTAATTACACAGGTAACTTTAAGCACTACACAATCTAAAAAAGGCTTTATCTCAATTGATTGGGATGAATAAGATAAAGTGAACTTCTGGAGGGCAAAGAATAAATGTCATTTGCCTACACCCCAGCACAACCCACAACATCATAAAGTCAATTCTAGACAAACAGGCCAAATTACAATATGACAGGACTTTGAAACAAGGTCAGCACTGGTAATCTCAACGTGTGGCTCTGTGAAAACTATACACTGATAACACTTGGCAGCTTCCCTTCTGGTTGACACTTTTAAGTATTTATGAAATTAACCAGAACATACAAGAATTTAGCTCATGATGGATATGCAAGCATTTTAAATTACTGGAGAAAATAGAGATTATTTGATTAAATGGTGTTAGGATTAATACATAGCTAAATGAAAAAAAATAAAAATAAACATGGTGTCTGTATTTCATGCTAAAGCAAATTTCAAGTGGATCAAAAATATAAACACAAAAAATGAAATTATAAAAATACCTGGTAGTTAGAGGAAAGTGAGTGAAGGGTACTCAAGATTTCTATACTAATGTTGCAATTTTCTGTGAATCTGTAATTATTTCATAATAAAAAGCTAAAAATAATTGGTGAAACTTGAGAATTATTTTATAATACTGGGATGAGGAAGGCTTTTCCAATTTGAAGCGAAACATAGAAATTGGCTTGGTGCCTGTAACTCAGTGGTTAGGGTGCTGACCACATACACTGGGGTTGGCGGGTTCGAACTCGGCCTGGGCCTGCTAAACAACAATGACAACTACAACAAAAAAATAGCCAGGTGTTGTGGTGGGTGCCTGTAGTGCCAGCTACTTAGGAGGCTGAGGCAAAAGAATCACTTAAGCCCAAGAGTTTGAGGTTGCTGTGAGCTGTGATGCCATAGCACTCTACTAAGAGCAACAAAATGAGACTCTGTCTCAAAAAATAAAACAAAACAAAACAAACAAACAAAAAAAAAAACATAGAAATCACAGATGTAAAGATTAAATACAACCCCCTAAAATTAAATGTTTGGGCAGCCAAAAGTCTAAACATACCAAGTCAAAAGATAAATCACACTGAAAAAATAATATATGTATCTCAAATGTATCAAGTGCAAATTTAAATTGGAGTGAAATGCCATTTTTACTTATCAGATTGGCAAGACCACAAAGTTTGATAACACACTTTGCTGTCTAAGGTATGGAGAAAAAGGCACTCTCCTACGTTGCTGGTTGGAATGTGAACTGGTATGACCTCTAGGGGAGTGATTTGACAGTATCTACTACAAAATAAATATTTCAGGTGTATACTTCAGGTGTGAAAGGTGCACATACAAGATATTTTGCAACGACAATCTTTTAATAGCAAAAGAAATGGAAATAGGGGCAGCACCTGTGGCTCAAGGAGTAGGGCACCAGCCCCATATACCAGAGGTGACGGGTTCAAACCTGGTCCCGACCAAAAAAAAAAAAAAAAAAAAAAACCTGCAAAAAATAAAAATAAATAGAAATAATCCAAATATCCATCATTATGAGGCCTGTTAATAAACTAGTCTATTCATACTATAATGAGAATAAAGTTGGGCAGCGCCTATGGCTCAAAGGAGTAGGGCACTGGCCCCATATGCCGGAGGTGGTGGGTTCAAACCCAGCCCTGGCCAAAAACTACAAAAAAAAAGAGAATCACTTAAGCCCAAGAGTTTGAGGTTGCTGTGAGCTGTGACGCCACAGCACTCTACTGAGGGCAACATAGTGAGACTCTGTCTCAAAAAAAAGAGTAGAGTTGAAGATCTACCTCTGCTCCCATTTCCTTCTGACAGTGGGCAAAGCTAATCTCCTTGTGCTTCCCTGTACAAATGAGAGGTGCTAGAAAATGTAAGTGTTTAAGAACCATAATCATAACACCTATATGCCTTGGTGGGTAATTACTATAGTGGCAGACAAAAGGATTTTCTCCCCCTAACCCTCAAATATGTCCATGACTTTATCCCCAGAATCTGTGACTATGTTACATGGCTAAAGAGACTCTACAGATGTAATTAAGATTACAGACCCTAAAATAGAGACATCATCAAAGATTATTCTTATGGGCCCAATGCAATCATGTGAGCCCTTAAAAGCAAAGAACTATCCCTGGCTGGAAGAAGAAAGAGGCAGACATATTTGAAGTTTAACCATTCAATGCACTGTTGTGACTCTGTGAATGAGGGGCCCACAATTCAAGGACTAGAGAGGTGCCCCAAAGAGCTAAAGGGTGGCTTCTGGCTGACTGCCAGCAAGGAAACAGAGACCTCAGTCCTGCAACCACAGGAACTGAATTCTGCCATCAATCTGAATGGGCTTGAAAGAAGATTCCTCTCAGAGCCTCCTCATAAGACCCCACTTGGCCAACACCTTGATTTGGGCCTTATGAAACAGAAGACAGAGAAATCAGCTGTGCCAGCTAGTCTTTTGATCTAGAGAACTCTGAGATAATAAATCTGTATTGTTTTTAATTCACTAAAACAGCTTCTGGTGATTTGTTTGAGCAGGAACAGAAAACTAACACGCTATCTTCCTGTTGAAGAGAAGACTATTTTTGAGCCTGTTCTACATGTTAAATCCTGTGCCTAGGGTTTGGGATGGAAAAAATTGTGTTCGATTCCCAAGGAGCTCATAAGCACATAGCCTGCTGAAAAACTTATGCTAAGAGGTTAGCACAAAGCACTACAGAGCACAGTGGGGAGGTGGTGACATCTTCAGACTCTTGACTTCTCATTCTTCCAATCATTCTCCTTCTATTATGCACTCCCCCAGTGAAGTGCACCACTAACTTTATTGCAGGTCAGAAATAGCAAGCCATCCTTAAGCTGCAGGGACCCTCAAGGCCTGTGGTATATACCACCTTAATGGTATTTCTCCTTTCTTCCCTTTCCCCTTTCTTCCCTTTCCCCTACCTCTTCCCTACAACATCTGACTGCTATTTTTTTGACCCTTTTGTCACCTTAGATGAGTGCAAGCAGCTCTCAATTAACTTTCCTGACTCAAGTGACATCCATTGTCTGAGTCATCTTGCAAACAATTAAATCAATCACACCATGCTCTACCTCAAAATCTTTCTAAGACTTCCTACAGTACTACAAAGTCTAACTCTTTGGTTATTATCCTTAGCACCCTTCTTAGCTCTATTAGGGCAAAAATTGTCTCTGCTCGACTTTTATACCCAGCGCCTAGACCAGATGTGGTACATGGTTGATTCCCCAAAACAATCTGACCAATGAATGAGCTTGACCACATCTGACTCTACAGCAGTGGTTCTCAACCTGTGGGTCACGACCCTTTTGTAACAATGAAAACACACTGCAGGATTAGGAAGGTTGAGAACCACTGCTGTACAGCCTCATCTCTGGCTTTAAAGCAATCCCCTTCCACTACGCACCTGCCCCCTGTCCAAACTGGCCCACCTTCTCCTTCTAGCTACACTACAGTTTTTCCTCATGACTAAAAGCCTTGTCCACCAGACTGGTAAGTATGGCTCACTTATTAAGATTCTACCTCACTCCGACAAGCTTCTGGTTCCCCTAACAGCTCAACCATCGAAGCAAACTGTTCGGTCTCTTCTGGGCCCCTGATGTAAGGTGTCCCCTCTTCTACTACAGCAATGACAGCAAGCTTTCTAGGGTAGTGCTATTTAAGGGTAGCATATGTATAAACAGTATATTATTAGTTTGGTGCAAGCTACTTCCAGAAATCAAGTATAAGCAATTAGAAATGTTTATAGCAACTTGACATTACTATGACATTTAAGTATGTGACACCTGTTGAACAAGACATAAACCCGTTCAGGTGTTGCTGAATTTGTGTGGCAAGTCATAGGTGGTGCAACCTACATATTCCTCATGTGCAATAGGACCGTTTATTGATCTATGACAAAGCAATACAAACAACCCAGGTGGTCCACCCCTACAGATAGTTTGCGAAGCACTGCATTAAAGTCCTCTGGTATGCTCTTACCTTGTCTCTTCCAGGAGTGTTGTTTCCTTCCTGGGATAATGCAGGTGTCCAATACATTTCAGTAAAGACATAAAAATGTGACTGATAAGAAAGCTTTGTGGAAGACAGGAGATTAATTTATTTCCTAGTGAGTGGTAAGAATTGGGCGCTTTGGGGAAAAGGGATGGGTGAATGCACTGAGGAAAGACAGCAAATGAGGAACAGTGTAGAAAGATGACATACAAGCAATGGGAAGCTTTCAAAAAATGAAATATTAGGCAGAAGATCACCGGAGTCTTATCACACTGACAACCCCAAGCCTACCCCATAAGAAGCCCCTCAGTGCAGAGTCTGCAAGCTCCAGCTCTAAGCAAGGGAACTCTATGAAGGATGAGTATGAGGGGTGAGCCTACAGGCAGGGAGACCAACTAGGATTTAATTTCAGTCATCCTATCAGAAGTGAGGCCTGAACAAGGGCAGAGATAGTTTGGTGATGTCTAGTGGTGGTAGAGACAAAGTCAAGAAATATTTCTGAGGCACTACTACAGGAAGGGCTTGGTGATTCGTTAGATAGGATAAAGGGATGGGGTAGCATGACTAAGGTTTCTGGTTTGGTCTGGGTGACTGTGCATAAGTTAACACTATGAGATGAGATATGGGACACAGAAGGAGGAACGGTTTAAGAAACGGAGTTGGCAGATCCCAGTGTGATGAACCTATTCAGATGGAGATGTCAGCAGGCACCTGGGAGGAGGAAAGGGCTGAGAGATAGAGCCTTTGGAAGCTTTCATACCTCCACAGTCATTCTACCGCCGTAAAGGAAGTGTGAGAAAAATAGAGGTTGAAGGACAAATTCTTAGAGAATAACATCATTTAAGAGGTGGGCTGAGGGAGGGAACCTCACAAAGACAACAACAACAACAACAAAAAAGAGTCAAAACAAAGCAAAGCAAAACAAAAACACCAGGACTGAGTATCTGTAGAATCACAAAAACAAAAGTGGGAAAAATTCTGAAGGAGACAGCAGCAAACAGAATCAAATGCAAAGCCAAATGCACAAAGGCCCATGTCACAGAAGTGGACGGTGTCCAGTGAACTGAGCCAAGCTGGAAGCCCCTGGGACTGCAAGGAGGGGGCAGCAGTGACGAGGCAGAAACCAAAATGCAAAGGCATTGAACAGGCCTCCTTCAAGAGGAAGGAGATGCAAAAATCAAGTTTTATGGGGGGAGGCTGGGCGGAGGGAGGGTGATTGGTGGGATTACACCTACGGGCATCTTACAAGGGTCCATGTGAAACTTACTAAATGTAGAATATAAATGTCTTAACACAATAACTAA
>CAUYPK010109517.1:0-24230 GCA_963574355.1 Loris lydekkerianus
GAGGAGAGGACCAAGGAAGGGGAAGGGAGGGGGGAGGTTTGGGTGGAGGGAGGGTGATGGGTTGGGCCACATCTATGGTGCATATTTTTATCTATAATAATAATAAAATACTAATAATAAAAAAAAAAAAAAAAAAAAAAAAACAAATATACCAACCACATTGTGTTGTTTTAGTCCATGCTGAATTTCATGGAGTATAAATTCTTGTCCAATCTAAGCACATCTATTCATAATAATTAACTTCTGTGCCTTGTGAGCAGAAAAGCAGCATCAGCTATACAGTGAGATGCACTGGCTTTATTTCTGTTTGTCATAATGATTCATTGAGACATTATGGGGAAGCAGATGCTTTTTACGCACTCCAAGACTCAGCACTGTGGCTGCCTTTGTGCTGCCATGACTCCTCATGTGTTGAATTAAGCAGGGTTTTAAGGTTGTAGAGCATTAAGGTTGTCAAGCATTAATACCACTATGGGAATATAATTTTGAAACCCTAAAAAGTCATTTGCTTATTCCAAAACTCAGCTCCTTTTTCCTCCCTGGTGTGAGATCATAATTTAAACTCTAATCTCAAATTTGAGTGGAAGCTTTTATAAAGTTGCCAATCATTAGACTGGAAGTTCTTGTGAAAACTTTAATTCCATACTCAGATCTACCACCTTCTCTGTCAAAGACAGGTAATAACACTTTCCCAGTAGAGATGTTATGATGATTAAAGTGAAATTATATGAGCAGAGCACATAAGGGGAGCCTGACATGTAGCAATGATAACAGTTTGTAACAATTACTTTCCAGGCCTTGGCCTTGTTCTAAATCTTTATGTGGATGGTGATATTTCATCCTTGAGAAATCCTATGAAGTAGATACTACTATTGTACTCATTTTGTTTATAAACAGACTGAATCCTAGAAAGATTAATTTCACTGAGCTCATTAATCAAGATAATATGGAACCAGGATTCAGACCCATTCAGTCTGAGTCCAGAGTTGGCCCCTCTTAACTCTCCCCTTCTTCACTCCATAAATATTAGCTGACAAGTCTTTGACTAATGGCGACACAAAAGCAGAGTTTGACCTTGAGTTGAGATTTGAGCAAACATTGGTTAATACCATAAGTTACCTAGGGTATAATGGATGTCCTAGAAGACCCTCTAACTCTCTCTGATTTCTAGACTTACAATATCCCTGTTTGTCACAGAGCCTCACCTTGTGGTCTCCCAGGTGCAGAAGCCTAGTCTCACGTGGTATAAGGTGACATGGAGGAGCGGATGTTTCCTTATTTGTTTTATGAACACATCAAAATATTATCTGGCATTTCCACAGCTTTTGTAAAATGAAGTCATTGCAAAGCTCTTATTGATAGGGCAGCCTCTGAGTTATGACTTTTGTTGATCTTTGGGTCCGTATTCTTGACTCCTGGGCAAACTCCATGGCCCAAGCCAGCCAACACATAGTGTGCTAGAAACTCAAGGAGTGTGAAGATGGAGGAGTCAAAAAGTCTGTGACAGACGATGTTCAATCTGAAATCAGGAATGAGAAAAACCATAAGTGAGGTTAAAAAGAATCTACATAAAAGAGCAAATAAATAAACAACAATAGCAACAGCAACAAAAAGCCTGGGCACAGATGGCAGGGAGAGAAGGCTGAAACAATTAGGAGGAGGAGGCCAGGGAGCAGAGCAACTACACATTCAGCTCAGCAGCTGGGGGATGGGTAGCCTGATCTTCTGGCAGCCGCAGACCCTAGTTCCTTTCCCACACTAGATTTCTGTTTTACATCTCCTCTTGTATTTCTGCAAAGTCCTTCTCCCAGATCATCTGACACAATAACCTTATAGTATTCTCACACTCTCCATTGGGATATCATGAGACATTATTTTATTTTCAATGAAAAGCATAAATTAAAGTGTCTGCTCTTCACTGACTGTGCTGGAAAGGAGTCTGGTATAAAGGAGAGAATTTTTGCTGCATACAGCTCTAGGCTAAAATCTCTTTTTTGGTACTTATTAGCTACAGAGGGTGTGGGGGAAGCTATTTTGATTAAGTAGTAGCAACTAGATAAGTGTTTAGTCTCTTGCTAATGTGAATGAATTTGACTGGAAACCTGATGACAAATTTGTCTTCAAGCCAAACTGGCAACAGAAAAACTGCAGTGAATTGGTAATTTTGAAAGATATTAATTCCATAAATTTCACAGATGAATATTCATCATTTTATATGAGGAAATGTAGGAAGATGAATGAGATTCTATTTGACAAGAATAAATGCTCTGGCTGTTGCAAAGCAAGTTGCCATATTATTGTCAGCAGTAATATCTTTCATTTACTTCCATGTTTTCTCTAAGTCAAAATCATTTTGAAAGTGAATTTTAAATAGAAAAATACATCACTCTCAAAGGCTTATAGCAACAAATAGCCATAGAAAAGACTATGTCATGGGAGACTTAGATTACCTTTTTCCCTATAGTCAAAACTCTTAAGAATATAATATGTTTTCAAGGTAAAAGTGACAGATTAACCCAGGAAATTAGCACTGATTGCAATTTTCATTTTACACATCATACTATTTTGCATTTTTTTAATTTCTTTTTTATTTCTTAAGTAACCAGACAGAGACCAAGTTCTTTATTACTCATTTGCCTGGAACCGAGTATAGTTGGGCGCACAGTTGGCACTCAATACATGTTTATTCATTGTTTTTAATTTTACTAGGCACCTTATGGGATAATAAAGAAGGCTTTATAATTCCTACCCTCAAAGTTTTACTTAAAACAAAAGAAAAATACATGATAACTAACAGATACTCTGTATCAACTCCTTAGTACTTTTTTATATTGATTCTCAAAGCTAAATTTTTTGCCTGTAAGTAATAATGGACACTTTAAGGGGAAAAAAATTATATTTTTATAGACAAATACAAGTTAAAAATTACTTTTTGTATAAACCAAGGGAAATGCTAATCAAATCAAGGATATAAAAATAGCAAGATATTGGTTTTAAAAAAGGATCCAAAAGACAAAAATAGGAGCCAGAATAAAATCAAAACTCCATATTACTGACCCTTTTCAAAAGGACTTTCTCTCAAGAGGAAGTGAGCCTCAGACCTCAAGTCAACATGATCAATGCATGCCTCTTCCTTGTGGATGGAGGTCAGCAAACTCCATTTCATTCTTAACTGCATTCAACTGGTTGTCCAGTGCCCACAACACAGCATGACGAATTTCCCTGAATTCAGTGTTTTATTTCTTATCTGGCCTGTGGATTTGCCATAGGCTTTGATGTTATATTGTGCATCTATTCAAGATGCTGTTGCTATAGAAAGAAGTCACTGGGCAGGCAGACTCAGGTTAATAAGAAATCATCTTTCTGAATTCCTGCTCTGTTTCCTACCTACTCTTTTTTTTTTCTTTTCTTTTTTTTTTAAAAGAAAGCTGGTCACAGACAGATGCTTTACTTCTGTGGCTGAGAGAAGGACAGCTCTGAACTAAAGTGAAAACAGGCAGTTAACCTTTACTTTGTCTTGCTTTTCAGCTGTAGGTTTTTTTTTTTTTTTTTAGTTCATTTTTTGCTCAACCTGGAAAAGAGCAAAGACACCAGTGAAAGCAAGCTGAAAATCTCTATACTCAGCATGTTGGCACGTTAGAGGAAACCTGGTGGGGGCTTTCTTGGAGCTGCACTCCTTTACGTACTAGTCGCGTGGTGATGGTGGAATTATATATCCTTCCTTAGCTTCATGATCTATAAAATTATAAAGAGTAATGACACGACTTCAGAGTTGTTTGGAGAGCTGAATGAAATAATTCACACACACACACACACACACACACACACACACACACACACAAATATGTTTAGCGCAGTCCCTAACACTCAGCCTATGCTACTAAGTTTAATAAATATAAAATGGGAATAATACCTATTTCTTAAATTTGACAGGGTGAAGTGAGTTAGCATAAATATATTTCAAGGGATGTTTTTTCCTGCCAGTGATTTCAAGCCCTACTCAAATTATTCCCCTATGCAGAGTCAAGACTTAGTGTCTGCTTCACTTTTTTTCTGATTGTCTTGACTCTCTGTACTAAGCCATCTTCACTTCTGGCTTCCCTATGGCTGTACAGACTTAACATTCCTGTGTTGCTGTGACTTCCCAAGGATAACAGCCGTATCTTCCAAGTGCCCTGTCTTAAGTGTGAGGGAGCAATTTTTTCTAGGAGTTCTCAGAAATTTCCCCTCATGTACTATTGACTTGGAATGGGTCAGAATTTCATTCAACAACCAGTGTTGTTCATAGGGGAATATCAGGCATTGATGGGCTTTGTTCTGAGTTCTCGACCCAGTGTATATTTTAGGAGTATTAACTTTAGATCAATCAAGAAATACTCAAACACCGGTGACAGAAGTGAGAGATGTAGATTCTATTGAGATACATGATCACAGTGAGGAGGGGTGGACACCCAAAGGAAAACAAGATTCTCTTCAGAAGGGGAAGAGTGAATGAATAATGTATAAAATTTGAACAACACTATGACAATATATGAATATGCTTTGATCTTTGCCTCGCCTGTAATTGATGCTCGGTGTAGATTACTTTCTTTACCATCCATCCTTCTTCTCTTGGCTTTACCACAAGAACTTTTAAGCACCCCTCATCTTAAAAATGTAGACATGCAATAAATGAAACTTGACCTAGTAACAACTAAACATAAGAAACTTCACAGGTGGTTATACAAAGCCATTTACATTCCTAAAAGTGGTAGGCTGAAGGATTGATGGAGGGAACAGTGGTTCTTTTTTCAGTCATGAAATCTATACACATACTTTCCTGTCCCCCTCTATTCTCCTTCTCAGTAAGAAAAACTGTCGGTCCAAGGCATTGATTTTTGTCTATCAAATGTAGAGCCATTTGTAGATATCAAAATAAATAGAAGACTCTGCAATGACCATTTATTGGAAACTTAAAATACAGATGACAAAATTGGATGTACACAAGTGAAAATGACTTGAGTCCTTTCAAAATAGCAAGCAAGCTAGCACAAATCAATATTAGAATGTCAGAAATACAGTTAAAAAATAGTAGTTTATAAGGCTGTTGGTCAATCAACAAACTCACATGTCTACATGTGTTCTATTTCTTTGTAAATACAAGACCTTCTGTGGGTATAAATGAAAGCAGTTTCATAACAGCTATGCTTAAGTGTGTTTCATGATAAATGTTTGAGTATGAAAATAATAAATCCATAAAATCTCTCTGTGGGTCAATGCTAGAACGCTTAAGCTTGTTGATTCTTTCCTGGAAAACACATTCATTCATGTATTTAATGGTTGTAGTTCTATACTATCCTTCCTCCCTTTAGTGGTGATTTGTCACCTCTCAGTGAAAGCCCAGTATGATTTGTGCAGCCTTTGCATATCCTCTTGCTGAAGTCCCTGATTTAAAGAGGAGGCCTGTGGTATAGGGAGCTGGGGCAGCTGACAAGTGAGCATCTGACAAGTCCAGGCCAGTCAGTGACATCTGCTGAATGCTGGAGACCTGCTCTTGTGTGATGCTAAATTAAAGAGTCGATTGCTTAGCTTTTATATATTATGTTAATATGAGAAGTGTCTCATTATAGTGGATTTTACTTACAATATGATACCAAGTAGTAGAAATTTGGTATAGTTTTGCTGTGATTAGTTAGTCCAATCTCTAATACCTTTCCCATGACATCTCTCTCCTCTTTATTCCATTTTTTCCCTCTCTCCTTCCTCTTCATTTTCTCTCCTCTTCTCTGCCCTCAATCTTTATCTCTCCTTCCCTTCTAGTCTCTTCTTTTCCCTTATTTTACTTCCTCACTGTTTGTACTCTCCAGTCTCTCTTACTTTTCTCCTACCTTTCTCCATCATTAAATATTTATTTCAAGCGTATCATACATAAATCAATACAAATGAATGAAACAATTATTTATATTACATTTTTTTAGACAGAGTCTCATTTTGTTGCCCTCAGTAGAGTGCAGTGGTGTCACAGCTCACAGCAACCTCAGACTCTTGGATTTAAACGATTCTTTTGCCTCAGCCTCCCAGTAGCTGGGAATACAGACATCTGCCACAACCCCTGGCTGTTTTTGTTGCAGTTGTCATTTGTTTTAGCTGGCTCAGGCTGGGTTCAAACCTGCCAGCGTTGGTGTATGTGGCTGGAGCCATAACCACTGTGCTACGAGTGTCGAGCCTATAGTACATATTTTTAAGTAAGCTCTGCCTTTCAAAGGCAAGGCTAGATGTGGTAAAGAAAAAAAAAATGTTTTCAAGCAATAGTTTTAGAATTGTCAGACAATGAGATTAGTTATAATTTCTAGTCACACATATGTGTGTCTTTTTACCATAATAACTAAACAGTCTTAATTAATTATTTTAAATAAAAGCTGTCAAAGTCTACAGATTGCCTTTTGGAGTTTACAGATTATTCTTTAGGGACCTTTTGTGAAAAGTTTGCTGACATTTTAAAAAGCAGATAGTCCAAGATGACATTTTTTTCACTGCTGGATAAATTTTCTAAACACCTCTGAAGCAAAGAATTACAAAGCTGTTGCAGTATTTCTCCCTTACTGACATGGAGATTTTTGCTTTCTAATCAGATTTTTACAAGTAATTGGCATTTTTCACTGCTTCTCCTTTACAAAGAGGACACAATTCCATGACATTTGACATCTTATTCTTAGATAAACACATTTGTGTCCAGTCTATTAGATAAAGAAAATGTATTATTTTTAAAATATAATTTTAAATGGCTAATTGTTTTCATTGAATTAATTTTACTCCGTAATTGCCAAAGCAATCTTCAACAAGAAGAACAAATCCAGAGGCGTCATATTACCAGACTTCAAACTATTCTACAAATCTGTAGTAACCAAAACACCATGGTATTGGTGCAAAATTAGAGACATAGTCAAAGGGAATTGAATAGAGAACCCAGATATAAAACGATCTACCCGATCTTTGATAAAACATACAGCATACACTGGTGAAAAGCAGCCAAATTAAATAAATGGTTCTGGGGAAACTGGATAGCCACATACAGAAGTAAACAGCATCTGTCTCTTACCACTCACAAAAATGAACACAAGATGGATAAAAGATTTAAATGGAAGGAATGAAACCATAAGAATTCTACAAGGAAATGTAGGAAAAACACTTCTAGGTGTTGACCTAGGCAAAGAATTTATTGCTAAGACCCCAGTGGCAATTACAGAAACAATAAAATAAAATAACTTCATTGTGACTAAGGGAATAACCAACAGAGCAAATGGACAACCTGCAGGATTGGAGAAAATATTTGCAAAGTATACATCTGATAATGGGCTAATATCCAGAAAAATCTAAAAAAGAACTCAACCAAATCAGCAGAATAAAAACAAACTCATTATGAAGTAGGAAAAAGACACAAAATTTTTCAAATGAAGATAGACAGATGGCCCCATTAATATTTTTAAATTAAAAAAAAAAAAAGATTTGACAAACAAAAAACTCACTTATGAACAAATATAGTCACAGGTTTCCAGGAGCAACAGACTTTGGTTGTCTTCCTACTTCAAAGCTTAATTGTATTAAATTTCATGGAGAACATTTCTGATATTTAATTTAAAATGTTAGGATACTGGTAATTATCCTTCTGTTTTAATTTTACAATGACAAACGTATCAGCAAAAACAACCTCTGCATTCTCAACCTAAAACATGAATCAAGGAAACACAGCAACTGAATATACCATTAGTAGTTGTATTTCTTGTTTTGTAAATGGATAGCAGCAGACTAGTATTATTTCTAGAGATGCCTGACTGGTTTTTCTATTCTGCACCATATATTCCCAAATCCTTTTAACACAGAAAGTTTCAGTGAGCAACAGAATGAGTCAGGTGGTCCTATAGCGTAGAATTGTATGTATCCAAGAACTAAGGAAATCATATGCATCAAGTCATCATAAAGTGCCCAGAGGATTTATGGAAAGTTCTGTTTGGTAGAGAAAATAGTTGTGCAAGTGGAGAGACAGATGAATGTGAGTTAGGAGTTCAGAAGTCTTCCTGGATACCTAACACCCCTTCATCCCCAGCTTAGTAACAGGTTTTGACACATTACCTCCTCAGAGTGCTCAAATTGTCTTTACTGTCCCCATCAGCGCTATGGTTCCAACTAGCATTTCAATCCATTCCTTAGTCTGCAACCCAAATAGTCTTTTAAGCATGGAATTCAAATGATATCATTTGTTTACTTAAAATCTTTTAATGATTTTTCTTTACTCTTAGAACGGAATCTTTTACCTGGTGGAGGGCAGTCCTATGTGTCTGTGTTCTTTTCCAAGCCAGAAAGCCCTTTTCTCCCTTACTCCATGCTCCAGCCGCACTGGACTATTCCAGTTCCTAAAACATGTGTTTCTATCTTTAACCTCTGACCCTTTGGCAAAGCTCACCCTTCATCCTGAAATGCTCTCTTGGGTAGGGGAAACCTCTTTTTCCTCCAGACTGCTAAGATCTCTCATGACAACTCATGAGAGAGTTGTCATAGCACTTGTCTTCATAGCACTTGTCAAAAATTTCATTTATGAATTTGTGTGAGTAGTTGTTTTATATCCATTATTAAATTAATGATGAGATAAATTGAGGTGATAAACTCTATGATAACCAAATAAAGAACCAACGTCTATTGTTCCTCCTCCTGATTTCTTAGTATCTAGGGTAATTCTTAGGAACTCTGATGTGTGCATATATAAATAACCAACTATCCACTCTGGAAGGAAAATAGAGGATAGTAAATATAAAATTTGGTTTGGGTAGAAGCTGACTGGAATTCTACTCTTGACTTGGTTAAATTATGTGGTCTTCCATGGACTCAAGTTTCCAACAGGGTTAAGAATGTCTGATATACAAGATCTGACAATTAAGTTTGTGAACTCATCCTAGAAAAAGTGCTACTTACCTCATTGCTGAATATCACCACAGTCATCTTCAAAGTACTCCCTTTGGAAAGCTATGCATTGATGCCAGCACCTACCCTACCCTTCAAAGCAATTTCGGAACTCTTTTTCTGGAATAGCTATCAAAGTGTTTGTATAACCCTTGATGTCATGAATGTCATCAAAATATCTTTCCTCAATATTTCCTTAAACTTTGGGTGAAGAAAATGGTTTGTTTTTTTTTTTTTTGTTTGTTTGTTTGTTTGTATTGTTTTTTCTATCATTCTCAACAATAGCCTTTTATTTGGTTTTCCTTTCTGGAGTTATGCTTCCTGTAATTTATGTCACTTTTTAATGTTTTTATTATTGTTGAATCATAGCTGTGTACATTAGTGTAATCAAGGGGTGCAATGTGCTGGTTTTGTATACAAAATGAAATATTCTCATCAAACTATTCAAAGTAGCCTTCGTGGCATTTTCTTAGTTATTGTATGTAGACATTTGTATTCTGCCTTTAGTAAGTTTCACTTGTACCCGTTCTAAGATGCACCATAGGTGTGGCCCCACCTATTACCTTTCCTCCACCCTAACCTCCCCCCTCCCTTCCCCTACCTTGGCCCTTTCCCCATATTCTTGTGCTATAGTTGGGTTATAGCCTTCATGTGAAAGCTATAAATTAGCTTCATAGTAGGGCTGAGTACATTGGATACGTTTTCTTCCATTCCTGAGATACTTTGCTGAGAAGTATATGTTCCAGCTCCATCCATGTAAACATGAAAGAGGTAAAGTCTCCATCTTTCTTTAAGGCTGCATAATATTCCATGGTATACATGTACCACAATTTGCTTTTACAGTTATTTGTTTACTGACTAAAAACTCCGTCACAGACGGTGCTGTAGGAGCCACTGCATTGTTGTGATCAGAGGGCCATGAGTTGGTAATATTTTCAATTAATATTTTCCTGTTTGTTTTTTTTTTATCAGTGATTACTTGATCTTCTTTGCTTTTCATAGTCAGCCAACAATTTTGACGTATAATATGATGAATTTTTGCTATGTTTTTATCAGTCCTGCTTGTTCCTGGCCTCCCTGACTTCTCTTCATCAGTGATGCTTTCTCTCTCCTCAAAAAAATGTTTAATCCATTAGTACACTGCCGTTTTCTTCATGGTTTTATCTCCATAAACTTGGCCTAACATATCCTGATTTCACTTCCACTCTTGCCACATTTCACAAGAAATTTACAAATGTTTGTTTGTTACTCTTATTCAAGTTCCAGCATTTCATGATGGCACACAAAAACATGCAACAACCATAATGAACACCACTCAGCAATAGATCACCACACACGAA
Organism: Loris lydekkerianus; assembly: GCA_963574355.1. Lineage (NCBI taxonomy): Eukaryota > Metazoa > Chordata > Mammalia > Primates > Lorisidae > Loris > Loris lydekkerianus. Next base: position 10,275 of record CAUYPK010109517.1, read on the forward strand.
CATGAACACAGCTGTGAGACATTTCTATACCAAGGTTATGAAACCTTACTGAGTGTTTGTACAGTGCTGCCAACATAAGCATCAGGTGACAAGTTCTCAACTTTATTTGTGAAACCTTATACATAGTGATGGTAAAGATCAAATTATATGTCTCTTAATAAAATTGTTGCCATTAAGATTATGTCACTAATATCATATTTAGATCTGTGTTAATATTGCCTTACTCAATTTTCTTATTTTTCTTAAGGGAAATTTATAGCAGGCTAGCCAAACAGCCAGTTTGATGTCAAGAAAACAATCTCTTATCATTAAGTACTTCTTTGAGTCTGTTGAGAACCATCAGAGATCAGAAATGAAAAATTATTTCTTTCAGGAAGGCCTTCATAGTGTCTTTTCTTTAGTATGTAACCACTAAGAACATAATGAGAAATGACATAGCAAGCATGCAGTGGAGAGCCATATTAAAAGACAAAAAAAAAAAAAAAAAAAGCTAAAATTTCAGTCTTCTCAAAATGCAATTTTCCAAAATGAGAATGAAGATAAAACAGCTATACTAAAAATATATTTATTTTGGAGTTGTAACTTCTTGAAATTCAGGAAAATTTTTTTTAAGATTTACAAAAAATAACAGTTCTTTAATCAGTAAATTCTTTGAATTTTCAGGAATGCTTACCTGACTAAATTAAATATTGTATTTTGTTGTCAGTGAGTGTTTCTGCAGGTATAACTAGCTCCCAGGCTTCCATCAATCAGTCCTTCTTAATTCTGTTACTCAACATGCACCTTGGCTGTGTCAGACACCACGGAAAATATAAAGGAAACATAGTTCTTACATGTAAAGTAATTATTGCCGAGTTGAGAAAGTAAGATTCCCATCTGGATTTAAAAGAAAGTCACACAGCAAAACAAAATTTCATGGCAAAGACATCTAGAAAAAAGACAGCCAGCGAGAAAGGTCCACAGAGTTTTTTTACTCCATTCTCCTGATGTCCCACACACTTTTTCTTTACTTTCTGACCTTAGATCTACACTTTGCACCACTGCTTGAAAATTTTCTCTTCTCTGTTTACACTGGTTTACTCCTGCTACATCATACCAATGCCACAGTAGTTATAAAAGGAAAAGCAGGAAATGATCGGTGATGTTGGAATAGGGTAGCAAAGAGAGGCTTGCATGGAAAAGCTCTCTCCCTTCATAGGACTCTTCTTAATCCACACACAAAGCCATTCTCCAATGTGTTTCTAAACCAGGAATTTTTAAACTCATTCTGCAAAGGGCCAGAGAATAGGTATTATTGGTTTTTGCATATCATACAGTTTCTATTGCAACTACTCAAATTTTCCATTTATTGTGATAGCAACCTTAGACAATATGTGGACATAGGGACATAGTTGCAATACACTTAGTATTTTTATTTTATACGAACAGGCTAGAATTGACCCACAGGGTTTGGTTTTGCTGATACCTCTTTAAAACCATCCCTTTTTTATTTTACCTCAATACTAGTGGCCAAAGGAGGATGAAAGAAGATAATTACATTGAGAAAATTATGTTCCACCATCATTCTTCTTTCTCTCTCTCCTCAGCTATTACTGGCTTAGCATCCGCAAAGGGGTAGAAGGACATGAGGAGAGACAAGAGAAGTGATGGGAGGAAGAATAAGATTCTACCCCTGTTTTTACATCCTGACTCCACAGGATGTAAAGTTCCTTCCTTCACTCTCAAAGATGTTGGGCCAAACTCTACTTGACCCTTCAGCATGCTCCCCTCTCCACCCCAGCCTACCCCCAGTTCTCCAGGCCCACTCTCCCATGACCTGTGTAGCAGTCACCAACCATTTCAGTATATCTTGTAAGGACTTGTGCTCCTGGCTTTCCAAAGGTATTTCTGAAAGCATTTTGCCCATATAGATGTAAAGACAGTTAAATATTATTAGAATTATATTAAGTAAATTTCTATAACCTATCCCAGAAACTTTTTATTTCTATAGGAAAATATGATAGTTATTTAGCGATTCAGAACGACTTAATGCCTGCATATAAACTTTTACAATATAACTATTTGTAAATTAGAAACTACTTTGTGATCGTTCTGAAGCCAAAAATTAGTGCTTGGATTTTATGACTGCTCACAGATGCGACAATGAAAGCAGTGCTGTTAGTGGTAAGTGACTAGCCAAGGAAGGGAGTCTTCTTTGGGGGGGGGGTCTATAAAAAGCATCTGATCTTCCCCCTTTTTATCTTTCCATGAAGTGCTGGTGAAAACAACATAGAAAAGGTTAGCAACTGATACATCAATGCCTACTGCTTTTATTTTAATCTTTCCTCTTGGAAGTGTTTTTTTCTCTTCCATATTGAATTTTTTTGCCAAATTTAATAGCCCATGATAGCAATCTCTAAATAAATCAGCAACAGTTGGTGATAATATTAGTTTGGGGAGAGAAGGAATATTTGGCATGCTTCGCAGTAGTTACACAGATTGGAACCGGCTTAAGGACAGAGGGGGTAATAAGCTGATTTTGAGTTGAGTTATTGCCCCTTAGTGCACTTTGAGTGAATAGATCACATACTGGTTTCAAAGATAGCATTAGTCTAAGAAAGAGCAGAATATTGAGTTTACCTGCACAAAGAATGGGGATTAGGATTCCAGCCAAAGCATATTCAGAAGGAAAGTTTCTTGGATTGTAAATCAAGAATATTGCCTTGGAAGTCTGAAATGTTTATTTTTTCTCTCTTTTCTTTATTTTAGTTTATTTTCTGTGTTTATTTATTTATTTATATGTTTGCTTAATTTTCTTGTGGATTCATTCTGGTGTAAAGATATTCCACTAGTGAACCATTGATTAATGTTATTTAATAGCCTTAACTTTCAAAGAAAGCAGATAGTTACTAATTAGAGAAATATAAAGGTTTATTGATTAATTAAAAGTCATGGTGTTTTCTTAAGACAGTAGAATAGGAAGGTCCTGGATTAACAATATGCAAGTGTCAGGAGTGCTGTTAATCATGAAGACTAGATTATCAAAAATAAGCAAGGTAACTTTACGTATTTGGGGGCTATTTATAGTTTAATATTTATGTCTGTTGTTAAAAAAATTAACTGCCTGCCAAAGTGGCAATATAAAGTGCTGATGTAGGAAAAACTAGTGAGTGATGTAGGAAAAACTCCTCCCCAATCTGTGATCTTCTGAAGCTGGGGCTAGAACAGATGATGGCATTTGTCTAATGCCACTTACCCTTATGTAAGTGTAGTATTTATCCCCTCAAGTCTTGACTGTGATCTGCTGTGAAGAGGGGCAGGATTTTGCAATAGAAGCATGACAGGAAGAGATCCACCCTGTGCATAAGAATGTCCATTACAGAGATGGTGTTAGAGAACTTCAACATCCATCCCTTCCACTTTCTCCCTCCAGAATGGGTTGCATATCAAACCAAAATCAAAACATGTAAAACTCAGCAGATAAATTGCAATAGCAATAACTCTTTTCATAGTCTTGCTTCCTGTGCCGGGAATATGAGAAGCTGCAGTGACTTTGAATACAGGAGAGACAATTAAGTGATGAAGCCATGTTCCTAGAGAGAAGACCACAAACAATGTTTTCAACCTTGAGCTATGCATTAACTTTTTCATACATTTGAACTTTTTGTTGAAGCATTACATAAATAAGAGTTTAGTATTATTGTTTCAATGGTCTTAAAAAATAACAATTTAAATGCCTATTCTTTAAGAATAGAATAAAGGACATTGAGATCGTAGTTTTTTCAGAATAAAATGAAACAACATTGAGATCATAACTGAACTTGCTTCACATCAATCTTTTATGTATCAATTTTATATTATTTTTACATTTACTTTCCATTAAAATACTTTAGGACTTACAAAATTTTACAAAATTATACACTCCTATATGCCAACCTCCACTGTTGCTAACATCTTCTATAATAATACAATTATCTAAATGAGGAATTAGCATTGATATGATACTAATAATATAATAATATTATTATTATAGCATTGATCAAATAGCATTGATATTATACTAATACATTAATCCAGACCTTATTCAAATTTTACTTGTTTGATTTTTTTTTATGATTAGATTGAGGGTATAGCTTTTTAGCAGTAGTAACATCAAATCAAGTGTTACATGACAGTAACATATCTTATAATAGGTTAATTTTGATCATTTTATTGATGTGATGTCAAAAAGTTTTCTCCATTATAAAGGGACAAATTTTCATTTGTAATTAATAAATATTATGTAGAAAGTTACTTTGAGACTACAAAAATATTGTGTTTCTTGTCATCCTTTTGCTATTCTTACCAACAAGATGTATAAATATGGTAGTTGTTAAATAGTGATTATCAAATTCTATTAATCTTACTTTTTATTAATTTGAATACTATTAAAAGGAATAGTACTCATGTTATATGGAGTACTACACTCCTTCTTATGGTTTCCTTGAGAGTAGATATCATATATCTATTATATATGCTACCCTTGGGTACATATAAATAACTCATGTTATTCATGTGTTCCTTCTTGTCCCTCTATTTATTTATTCGATTATTTATACCAGGGTGGACTCAGAGTGTTATTTTATTGTATGAGCCATAATCTATTACTATTGTTATTTTCTTGCTCAAATTGTCCCAAATTTAAATATTCCTTCATTTTGGTTTTATATATTAACAGTTTTTTTAAGAGGAAATAAATATATTCTTACAAGTGCTACTTTGGTCATTTAATGCTATATAATCAATAATCACAAAACTTAGGGTGAAAACAACACTGTGTTATTAGTTTTCATGCTTGTGCTGGGTTGACTATCTTGAGTTTGATGGTTCTCACTTATCCTCCAAACAGTTGCAGTCAGACAGTTTGCTGCAAAGGCTTTTGCTGAAGCCCTCTTTACTCACATGTTTAAAGGCTAGCTAAGAATTCTTGCAACATCTGGGGCTAGTCTGGTATTTCTTTCTCCACAGAGGCTCTCCAAATGTCTAGATAGGCTTCCACATGTTAGTGAAGGCTCACAATAGTTGGAAGTGTTACATAATTGGTAGTTTCTACCAGATCAAGTGCTTTAAGGGACCCAGGTAGAAGCTACAAGGCTCTTAATGATAAAATCTCAGATGTCATAGATCATTGTTTCTGCCAAATTTAATTGGCAGTTATAGTCTACTAGAATTGGGGTTGGGAGGTGGAAAGAATGGCCTCCCACTTACAGTGGGGAAATGGCTTGCAACAAGGGAAAGAAGATATTCATGATGACATCTTAGAGAAAAACTACTACATGTGTCCACTGTTAATTTAAATTAAGTTTAATTTCAATGCCACTTGTAAAGCTATATATGTAAAACTAAGGAGATACTATTTGCTTTACATGCTAATGAACTATAAAGTTATACAAGAAGAATAAATATAAGTGCAAGAAGAATTTCTCAAATCTCATATAATTCAAATTTACAGTATTAATTTAATATGATGGTTGATGTTGCCTCAATTAAACCAAAATTATTTGGATTTCATACTGAATGTTGTGGAGGTTTTGAATCTGACACACTTGCTCTTCATCCTTTAAATCAATCACAAAACCTCTGGTTATACCGCACTTTATGAAATCTTTTGTTAATGGAGGAGGATAAAAAGGAAGGACGGAAAATGTAATCAAGTTGATGACTATGGAGGTTAATTGTTCTTTAGAGGTTTTACTAAGGTCCCCTGGCATCTAACATTTGTCCCCTCCATGTTTCTAAAACAAATTGACTACTTGTATGTACACAAGGGTAGCATATATAATAGATATCTCTACTCTCAAGAACACTATAATCTGTTTTTCTGTAACATAAACAAGTACCAGCTTAAATTTTCCCTTAAACATTGACACAACTTTTTTTTTCTGAATAAATATCTTTTGAAGACAAATTAAATAATTGCCCAAAGTACTCTTCTTCCAAGAACTGTGTCATTGTTCACATTCCTATACAATTAGAAATGCAGTCCTTCTACTCAGACAAGTAAGCACAACTGTTTCTGTCAGATGGTGAACACCTAGTGCATCCAGAAATCACTTGAGCAGGCATGTTTGTGGTAGATGCAAAAATAACTAAAGAGAGAAAATGTACATAAGCTCCTTCATGCTCTACTGAGTGCTATGGCAGAAGGAAAAAAAATCAAACTATCAACAGAATATACTTGGGAATGTGAGAATGGATGAAGCACAGAGAAAAGTACAGTACTAGGAAGGAGTGGACTGGAAGTTAACAGGATGCCCAAATTGAATAATAATAATATTAAAATTGAATAATTTTAAATTAAATAATAATAATTTAAAAAAGAAATGCACTATTTGTGGTTTCAGGAAATTTATAAGATAGCCAAGGTTAATAAATTGGTCTTTCACTTCAATACCAATAAATTGGTCTTTTCACCATTTATCTTTATTGCTATGTTTGCCATTGGGGTTTTAATTATAAATTTTTTGCCTGTGCTATGGTGTAAGATAGTTTATATATTTTTTTCTTCTAGAATTTTTATGGTTTTGTCACTTAAATTTAAGTCTTTGATTAATGTTCATGTATGGCAAAAGATAAGGATCCTGTTTGATTCTTCTGAATGTGGCTATCCAGTTTTCTCAGAATGAATTGAATAGGGCTTTATTTCTCCAGTGTTTATTGTCTGTTTTTTTGTTTGTTTGCTTGTTTGTTTGTTTTTTAAGATCAGTTGATTATAGGCAAATGGTTTTATTTCTGGGTTTTCTATTCTGTTCTGTTGGTCTATATCCCTGCTTTTATACCAGAACCATGCTGTTTTGGTTACTATAGCCTTATAGTATAATCTGAAATTTTTTGATGTGATTCCTCCAGACTTTTTCTTTTTATGTAAGATTATCTTGGCTATTCAAAATATTCTGGGGATCCAAATAAAGATTAGGATTTTTTTTTCTAGTTCTATAAAATATGATGCTAGTATTTTGATGAGGATTGCTTCAAACCTATAAATCACTGTGAGCTTTATGAACATTTTTATGATGTTAATTCTACCAATTCATGAGCAGGAGATGTTGTTACATTTGCTAGTCTTCTCTGCAGTTTCTTTCATCAGTGATCAGTGTTTTGTAGTTCTTGTAAAGAACTTTCACCTCCTTGATTAAGTATATTGCTAGGTATTACATTTTCTTTCTAGTTATTGTAAACCATATTGGGTCCTTGATATGACTCTCTGTTTTCCTGTTAATTAGTATAAAGAAATTGATAGTCTTCTGAACAGCAAAGGAAATACTCAGCAGAGTGAATAGACAACCTATAGAATGGGAGAAAATATTCACAAACTGTACATCTGGCAAGAGACTGATATCCAGAATTGAAAGAGAACAACAACAACAAAAAAAAAAAAAAAAAAAAAAAAATCAAGAAGAAGAAAATAGACTGAACCAGCTTTACACAGAGGCTCTCATCCAGAAGAAGAGTTAAAGGACAGAAATTTAACAAGTAAATTTAAGCTGCACCAAGAGAGAAGGTTGAAGAATGCACAACAATCGCACTGAGGCGAGCTGCGACCCCAAGGATACCAACAAAAGGCACAAAATCCATCACCAAGCGGACAGGAGTCCCCTCCCCCATGAGAATGGCTCGGAGTGCCCCACAAACAAACGAGCAGCATTCAAAGGTCCTCCCACTACACTCCATGGGAGAGACCCTCTAAAAACTGGATCTACCTCCCCTACTAGGGTGCCACGGTGTTCTCCTGCCAGGCATAAAACTGTATAAAACTGTATGTATTCTCTACCTGCAACTCTGAGCTCCCAGCCCTCCCCTCCACTATCACTCTGAGGTCTGGAGGCCTGTCCCCCAGGAATCCAGATTCTTGGGAGATTTCTCAAGGGATGGGGACAGTGCCTAAACTGCAGCTGGTCAGCACTGACTCTGGGGCATGGGAGAAAGGAGAGAATTGCCGGCTGATAGGGAACCACACTGGAGCAGCTGTGCCCTGAGGTGCAAGCAGCAGCTGTCTTTTAGCAACAATACAGCTCACTCCTGGATATTCTGAAGCCACACCCCCTGTCTCCCTGGGCAACCAGAGGAAGCTGGGCATCTACTCAGGTGGTAACCACCACGAAACAGATCTGGGACAGAAATGCAGGCCCCGTGAGTAAAGGATTTGCCTGAGGCAGTACAGACCTGGGTGAAGCGCAGGGACTAGAAATGCACTTGCAGACCCAGGAAGTTCCCAGGGTGGTGCTGACCCAGAGGACCACTTCACTGAGTCTAAGATGTACCTGGCCCTCAGGGAATCATCAGCCTATAGACAAAGGAAGGCAGCAGGCTAGAACTGACAGGTAACCAAATACAAACCTGCAAAAGTGAAGAAAGGACCTGACGCACAGGCTCTGGGAACCCAAAATAGCTTCTCTTCTGCACGAGAATTTAGCAGGGACACAAACAAATTCACACAAAGTTGTTCTGTTCTGTTCTGTTCTGTCAGTAACATCAATCAGGGGTGGGTCTGGAACTGAGTGAACACCCCCCTGCCTCCATCAAGTGCTCAAGGTTGTCAGGCCTCACCTCCCCCTGCTAGATAGAGGCAGAGCGCAGCAGCCTGGCTGAGCAGAAATAGATGTTTTTGTGATTTAGGCAGGTGCAAACCCCTGGAGTATCTATTCACTACAAGAAACTGGGTCAAAACCCTCGGGACTATCAGTGAACTGGGTGTGACAGAGGCGCAAGGTGGGGAAAAAGGCATCAACCTTCCCAGACTGATCTATTTGCTGGGTGGCTTCTCCTGACTCCACGCAGCACTAGAGCAAGCCATATCAGAGTAGTTACCAGACCCCTGTGATCCAATTGCCAGAGACCTTTCAAACTCTCCCACCTGAGACAGGTGCTGACAGAGAAAATTGATTTGGACCTTTTGAACTGAGACAATTGCCCAAGGACTATTCAGGTGGTGCCCTGGGTGTGTGGTTGTAGGAAGTTTTGATTTTCCTTTTCCAATTGTTGCCTGTGCGGGTGGGGTGACTTAATTGGTGGTATTTCTCCACAGCTGAGACTTTAACCAAGAGTAACTGTTTTACTAGGGTAGAACAGAAACCAGCTGAAAACAAGACAAAACCACTTAGCCCCACCACACTAAACAGGGCCCCAGTTTCTCAGGCCATTAGCACTGTATGGGTCTGCGACAAAGCTCCAGGGGAAAAATCAAAGTAAGTAAAACAATCAGGGGGTGGAATCAGTGGAAAAACTCTGGTAACATGAATAACCAGAATAGATCACCCCCCCCCCCCCCAGGAAAGATACAGCAGATGTAACTGAAGATCCCATTGATAAATAGCTGGCGAGATGTCAGAAATTGAATTCAGAATTTGGATTGCAAACAAGATTTAAATAAAATGGAGGAAAATTTGGAATTAGAAATTTGAGCAGCAATTCAAAAGTCTGAGTTAGAAATTTGAGGAGAAATTCAAAAGTTGTCTCAAGAATTTAACGAATTTAAAGACAAAACCACCAAAGATTTTGACGCAATGAGCAAGAATTTGCAGCCCTTAAAGATCTGAAAAATACAGTAGAAGCCCTCAGTAACAGAGTGGAGCAAGCAGTAGAAAGGATTTCTGACATTGAAGACAAAGCCTTTGAATGCTCGCAAACTCTAAAAGAGGAAGAGAAATGGAGGGTAAAAATGGATCATTCTCTCAGAGAGCACTGGGATAATTCAAAAAAGGCTAATTTCTGCCTCAGTAAAATTCCTGAAAGTCATGAAGTGGCCTCGCAAGGCAAAGACACCCTTCTTCATGAAATTGTTAAAGAGAATTTTCCACACATGCCAAGAGATTCTGAAATTCAGATAGCAGACAGTTTCAGAACCTCAGCACTACTCAATTTGAATGAGATGTCCCCCAGGCATATCATAATTAACTTCACTAGTGTTAATATGAAGGAGAAAATTATCTTAAAGCAGCCAGATGCAAGAAATCCATTACCAACAAAGGGAAGAATATTGGAATGACCATTGGAATGATCTCTCTGCTGAAAAATTTCAAGCCAGAAGAGAGTGGTCATTGACTTTTAATCTCCTAAAGCAAAATAACTTTCAACCCCGGATTCTGTATCCAGCTAAACTGAGTTTCGTTTATGATGGATAAATAAATACTTTAATGACATTCATATGTTGAAGAAATTAGCCATAACCAAACCAGCTCTTCAGGATATTCTCAGACCTATCCTTCATAATGACCAGCCAAATCCTCTACCACAAAAGGAAACTCAGTAGAAACTTTTGATCAAACTCCAACTTCCACAGTGGTGAAAGGATTAAAAATGTCCACTGGACTTTTGAACAACTTGATACCCAAAATTTTACCAGACATATAAATATTCTCCATTAATGTCAATGGCTTAAACTGTCCTCTAAAGAGGCACAGGATAGCTTACTGGATACAAAAACTCAGGTCATACAAGAGTCACATCTTACCTGAAAAGAAAAATATAGACTCAGGGTGAAAGGATGGTCATCCATATTTCAGGCAAATGGTAATCAGAAAAAAGCAGGTGTTCCAATTTTATTTGCAGATACAATAGGCTTTAAACCAACAAAAGTAAAGAAGGATAAGAATGTTCATTTCATATTTGGTAAGGGTAATACTCAATATGATGAGATTTCAATTATTAATATCTGTGCACCCAACCAGAATGCACCTCAATTTATAAGAGAAACTCTAACAGACATGAGCAACTTGATTTCCGTCAGCTCCATAATAGTTAGAGATTTCAACACTCCTTTGGCAGTGTTGGATCGATCCTCCAAGAAGAAGCTGAGCAAAGAAATTTTAGATTTAAACCTAACCATCCAACATTTGTATTTAGCAGATATCCACAGAACATTTCATCCCAACAAAACTGAATACACATACCTCTCATCAGCCCATGGAACATACTCCAAAATTGATCACATCTTAGGTCACGAGTCTAACCTCAGTAAATTTAAAGAAATAGAAATTATTCCTTGCATCTTCTCAGACCACCATGGAATGAAAGTTGAGGTGAGTAACAACAGGAATCTGTATATTCATACAAAAACATGGAAGTTAAATAACATTATGCTGAATGATAGCTGGATCAGAGATGAGACTAAGAAGGAAATTGCCAAATTATTGGAACAAAATGACAATGAAGACATGAATTATCAGAACCTCTGGGATACTTCAAAGACAGTCCTAAGAGAAAAATTTAGAGCACTGCAAGCCTTCCTCAAGAGAAGGGAAAGAGAGGAAGTTAACAACTTAATGGCCATCACAAGCAACTGAAAAAGGAAGAGCATTCCAACCCCAAACCCAGTAGAAGAAAGGACACAACCAAAATGAGAGCAGAAATAAATGAAATTGAAAACAAAAGAATTATACAACAGATCAATAAATCAAAAAGTTGGTTTTTTGAAAAGGTCAATAAAATAGATAAACCTTTGGCTAACCTCACCAGGAAATAAAGAGCAAAATTTCTAATCTAATCAATCAGAAATGACAAAGATGAAATAACAATAGACTCTTCAGAAATTCAAAACATCCTTAATGAATATTACAAGAAACTTTATTCTCAGAAATATGAAAATCTGCAGGAAATTGATCAATACTTCGAAGCACATCACCTTCCAAGACTTAGCCAGAATCAAGTGGAAATGATGAACAGGCCCATATCAACTTCTGAAATAGCATCAACCATACAAAACCTCCCTAAAAAGAAAAGCCCAGGACCAGATGGCTTCACGTCAGAATTCTACCAAACCTTTAAAGAGGAATTAGTACCTATATTACTAAACCTGTTCCAAAATGTAGAAAAAGAAGGAAGACTACCCACCACATTCTATGAAGCAAAGGATCACCCTGATCCCCAAACCAGGAAAGACCCAACAAGAAAAGAAAATTATTGAGCAATATCACTAATGAATATAGATGCAAAAATATTCAACAAAATCCAAGCAAACAGAATCCAGCAACACATCAAACAAATTATACATCATGACTAAGTTGGTTTTATCCCATGGTCTCATAGCTGGTGCAATATCCTTAAATCTATAAGTATAATTCAGCGCATAAACAAATTAAAAAACAAAGACCATATGATTCTCTCAATTGATGCAGAAAAAGCTTTTGATAATATCCAGCCTCCCTTAATGATTAGAACACTTAAGAAAATTGGTATAGAAGGGACATTTCTTCAACCGATATACGCCATCTACAGTAAACCCACAGCCAATATCGTATTGAATGGAGTTAAATTGAAATAATTTTCACTCAGATCACGAACCAGACAAAGCTGCCCATTGTCTCCACTGCTCCTTAACATTGTAATGGAAGTTTTAGCCACCGCAATTAGGGAAGAAAAGTCGATCAAGGGTATCCATATAGGGTCAAAAGAGATCAAACTTTCGTTCTTCGCAGATGATATCATTGTATACCTGGAAAACACCAGGGATTTTACTACAAACCTCTTAGAAGCGATCAAGAAATACAGCAGCATCTCAAGTTACAAAATCAACATTCATATATCAGTAACCTTTATATATACCAACAATAGTCAAGCTGAAAAAAAATTTAAGGACTCTATTCCATTCACAGTAGTGCCAAAGAAGATGAAATATTTTGAAGTTTATCTAAAAAAAGACATGAAAGATCTCTATAAAGAGAACTATGAAACTCTAAGAAAAGAAATAGCTGAAAATGTTAACAAATGGAAAAATATACTATGCTCATGGCTGAGAAGAATCAACATTGTTAAAATGTCCATCCTACCCAAAGCAATATCCAATTTTAGTGCAATCCCTATTCAAGCTCCACTGTCATACTTTAAAGATCTTGAAAAAACAATACTTTGCTTTATGTGGACTCAGAAAAAAACCTCAAATAGCCAAGACATTACTCAGAAATAAAAACAACGCAGGAGGAATCATGCTACCAGACTTCAGACTATATTATAAATTGATAGTGATCAAAACAGCATGGTATAGGCACAGAAACAGAGAAGCAGATGTCTGGAACAGAATAGAGAACCAAGAGATGAATCCAGCTACCTATCATTATTTGATCTTTGACAAGCCAATTAAAAACATTCAGTGGATAAAAGATTCCCTATTTAACAAATGGTGCTGGGTGAACTCACTGGCAACCTGCAGAAGACTGAAACTGGACCCCCACCTTTCACCATTAACAAGATAGACTCTTACTGGATTAAAGATTTAAACTTAAGACATGAAACTATAAAAATACTAAAGGAGAGTGCAGGAAAAATCCTTGAAGAAATCAGTCTGGGCGAGTATTTTATGAGGAGGACCCCCCAGGAAAGTGAAGCAGCTTCAAAAATACACTACTGGGACCTGATCAAACTAAAAAGCTTCAGCATAGCCAAGAACACAGTAAGTAAAGTAAGCAAACATCCCTCAGAATGGGAGAAGATATTTTCAGGTTATGTCTCCAACAAAGGTTTAATAACCAGAATCCACAGAGAACTCAAACGTATAAGCCTGAAAAGAACAAGCGATCCCATCATAGTCTGGGCAAGGGACTTGAAGACAAACTTCTCTGAAGAAGACAGACACATGACCTACAGACACATGAAAAAATGCTCATCATCTTTAATCATCAGAGAAATGCAAATCAAAACTACTTTGAGATATCATCTAACTCCAGTAAGATTAGCTCATATCACAAAATCCCAAGACCAGATTTGTTGGCGTGGATATGGAGAAAAGGGAACACTTTTACACTGCTGGTGGAAATGCAAATTAATACATTCCTTTTGGAAAGATGTTTGGAGATTACTTAGGGATCTAAAAATCGATCTGCCATTCGATCATGTAATTCCTCTACTAGGCATATACCCAGAAGACCAAAAATCACATCATAACAAGTATATTTGTACCAGAATGTTTATTGCAGCCCAATTCATAATTGCTAAGTCATGGAAAAA
>CAUYPK010109518.1:0-45264 GCA_963574355.1 Loris lydekkerianus
TGTTGATGTGCGATCTCCAACCTTCTCTCCTGGTATAGCTCGAATCCTCCAGGTTACTTACTAAATTTCCATCCTTTAACTCTCCTTCTGGACGGGAGCCTCTGTGAAAAGCTGGCTTCAGTCCGCCATCTTGTCTCCTCAGTCTTACCATTCATTTTCCTCCTTTGGTCGCATTTGCTTCTTTTTCTGGTGGTATGCCTTTTCCTTATTATGTGAAGAAGACTTTGGTAAGGACGTAAACCTATTTCTTGTCAAATGTTGCAATTATTTCTCTCATTTGTGGATTGTATTTTAATATTTAATATTTTTGACCAGAAAATTAAAAGAATTTTTATATGGTCATGCCTATTAATTTTATCCTTCATGGTTCTGGTTTTTGATATTGTGTCTGTAGAGTCTTTAGTTTTTTTAAAGAGGATATCAGATGTCTGCAAAGGTCTGAATATGGCATAAAAGACTATTTCTAAATACTCTGTAACTTTGCTTACCACATGATTTCTTTCAGAGCTTTCACAAGCATTTTTGTCTTCATTTGGCCATGTAAAAGAACCTCTGAAACCCTTAAGCTAGCACTGATTATTATTTGCATAGTTCTCAGTTCTCTACATCCCTGATTTAAAGTTGATCATCCACTTAGGAGGTGATAAGGAGTTTACATGTTAGTTCTCCAATGAGGTCTTAACTAAGGTACCCTGTGCTGAGGCACTTTTTAAATTCATTTATTCAACTATGTTAAACAGTAGATTCCATGATTGCTGCTCAGGGGAGAATTACACGGTCAAATCTCAGGCTTGAAAGTGCAAGGTCTGTCTTGAAGTTATTTTCTCCTTTTTCTACCAATTACCAGCACTAAGCACACAGAGATCAATGGGAACCAGGCAGTGGAAAGAGGGCAGTGGACACTCTGCAGAGGTCAATGGTTTTACAGAACTGTCCCTGTGAACTCCACTGACTCTGGAAATTAGTGCACTGTCACTGGAGCCTCCAAACTGAGTCCTATGAAATGTCCTTGGGATTTTGTCGGCTGTCTTTTACAGATTTCAGGGATGGTTATTGTATCTGGAATAGCCCCTATCAGTGCCTCTGCTTTCCTCGTTAAGCCCAGAAGACATTAGACATAGTTCTGATTCTGGTGTACTTGAATCTCAAAGTTTCCTAAAGGCAGAAGGTAGATTCCAAAAGACATGTACATGTACTTTTAATTTCTTTTTTCTTTTTTTGGGGGGTGGGGTGGGGTGGGGGGGAGCATACAAATAGGCAACTTAGAACTTACTGTGGATGGTCCACTTTTATATACAGCTTCCTGCAAGCTTCCTTGGAGGAAGTCCACATCTATTTGTATACTGATTTTTAAGGGAATCATGCTTTTCCCAGGTTTTGATACAATGCACTTTGCATCTTACATAAAAGACCCTTCTCCAGAATAGCCACCCCCAAGCTTGGCTTAGAAAAATCTGGATCTTTTCTTTTAGCTGCTTAATAAAAATCACAGCTTCACAAATTGTGGGGTGTCTCACAATTTGAAGTGATTTAGAGCCACAGACATTAAGGACTAGAAGAGGGTCTTTAAGAGTATTTTGGGGCTTGGTGCCTGTAGCTCAAGCGGCTAGGGTGCCAACCACATACACCAGAGCTGGCAGGTTCGAATCCATCCCAGTCTGCCAAACAACAATGACAACTATAAACAAACAAACAAAAATATAGCTGGGCATGAGTGGCGCCTGTGGCTCAAAGGAGGAGGGTGCTGGCCCCATATACCGGAGGTGGTGGGTTCAAACCCGGCCCCAGTCAAAAAAACTGCACAAAAAAAAAAAAAAAAAAAAAAAAGCTGGGCATTGTGGCGAGTTCCTGTAGGTCCAGCTACTTGGGAGGCTGAGGCAAGAGAATTGCTTAAGCCCAAGAGTTTGAGGTTGTTGTGACCTGTTATACCACGACACTCTACACAGGGTGACAGTTTGAGACTCTGTCTCAAAAACAAACAAACAAATAAGAAGAGTATCTTGGGCAGTCTAGGTAGGAAAGGGTGGGGTATGAGGCAAGAGCTATGAGGCTTAAAGTTCAAGCAGACTAAAGTAGGAGTTGGGGTTTGGGGAACTGGGATGAATAGGCTGTTATGGCTTGCATGTGCGTATGTATGTGGGTGTGTGTTTCTTTTGGTTGAGTGTTAAAGTGGTGAATGTTCAGTGTATTATGTCCCTGTAACAAATAGCCGTACAAAAGTGGTTTAAAATAATACACATTTATTCTCCTACAGTTCTGGAGGTCAAAAGTTTTAAGTTCAGCTGGGCACCATGGCTCAGTGGTTAGAGTACCAGCCCCACAAACCAGGGGTGGTTAGTTCAAACCTTGCCTTTTTTGATTAGCAAAAAAAAAAAAAAAAAAAAATTTCTAAAATCAAGATGTCAGCAAGGCTGTATTTTCGGGAGGTTCTAGGGGAGACTCTGTTCCCAGCATTTTCTAGCTTTTAGAGCAGTGGTTCTTAATCTTCCTAATGCCGCGGCCCTTTAATATAGTGCCTGTGGGACACAGCACACAGATTGAGAACCGCTGTTTTAGAGGCTGCCTGTTTTTCTTGGTATGTAGCCCTTTTCATCTTCAAAGCCAGTAGAGTAGTATCTTCAAATCCCTCTCTGACTCTCTAGCCTTGGCTTTGTCCTCACCTGTTCTCTGCCTCTAGTCCTCCTGCTTCTCTTATCATCTTGTAATTTTCATTGGGCTCACCAGGATAATCCAGGCTCATCTCTTCATCTCAGGATTCTTAACTTAATCACACCTGCAAAGTCTCTCTCTCTCTCTCTCTTCTTTCTTTCTCTCTCTTTCTTTCTTTCTTTCCTTTTTTTTTTTTTTTTTTAATAGAGATGGGGTCTCACTCTTGCTCAGGCTGTCTCGAGTTCCTGAGCTCAACAGATTTACCTACCTCGGCCTTCCAGAGTGCTAGGAATACAGCTGTGAGCCACCATGCCCAGTTGCAAAGTCCTTTTTTCAATGTAAGTTTATAAGTAACAGGCATTGGGGATTGGGGGGGCCATTATTCTGTCTTCAAAATTCAGTATAATAGGTCTGCTACACCTTTAGCTTTAGTGCAAAAATCCCAGGGAGAAATGAGGATGATGATGATGATAATGTTTATAATACTTTACATTAGATGGTAATATACCATTTATAAACACTTATGGTTTATTTCCTGTCCACTAAAGTGTGGCTGAATGAACCTGGGGGCTTTGAATCAAGAGCCCTGATTTCATCATTTATTACCTGTATGACCTTCGGGCAATTGACTTCACCTCTTTAGGGTCAATATTCCCATCTATAAATTGGGAGAATGTTGTGATCAGTGGGAAGAATTTGCTAGAGTATGAAGAAACTGAGAATGTCAGAATGCTTTGTGTGAGAATTTCCTTTGGAGAAGTGTTTTCGAACTCTTTGCAGCCTAAAACGCATTTACAAACTTATCTAGAAATTGTTTTATTTTTCACTCTTCATTTGTATTAGTTTGGACCTTCTGAAAAGATCAGACATGTGCAAGATTTACCAGGGAAAATGTTCATGTGGGAAATGGGGAGAGAGTAGAAGAGATTAGAGCTATGAGACTGCACTGTAGCTCTGATGCCTATGGAACAGGAGCTGGGTCTTGCTGTAAGAGGGACTGGGTGGGATGGGTTGGAATCATATTGTGGAGGACCTCAAATAGGGAGCACCAGAGGGTTATTGGCAGAGGAGTAACTCAATCTGCTGCCTTTCAGGGGTGTTGTTCTAGGATAAAGTAGGGTGGATTAGAATGGGTGAGCGCACAGCCAGGGGCACAAATGATGGGCAGCTGCAACATTCCTTAGGTGGGTAGATTTTAGGCTCTGGACCAGGTGAGGGGCAGCAAGAGTAAAATGAAAGAACAGACATGTTCAATTATTCATCCCCAAAGAATGAAAGTTCTTTCCTCTTCTCTGCCAAATACAACTACTGGAATATGTTAAATCAGTTTTGATTGTTGAGGGGCCAGGAGATGTTCACCATGCTGTTTAGTGATTACTGTGAAGAATGGTGCTTATTTTGCATATATTGACTCCGCCCCAATGTGGGCCCATCTGATAGTTCCAGTCTGTAGTCCAATCCTCTTTGCTTCTCTTTTTTTTTACTTTCAGACTCAAGAAGTCAATGTAATTTATCTTAGGAAGAGGAATGATCAGCTTGAGATTCTCCCATACTTTGATAGATAATAACTCTCCAAGGCAGCGGTTCTCAACCTTCCTAATGCCGTGACCCTTTACTACAGTTCCTCATGTTGCGGTGACCTCCAACCATTAAATTATTTTTGTTGCTACTTCATAACTGTAATTTTGCTACTGTTATGAATTGTAATGTAAATATCTGATATGCAGGATGGTCTTAGGTGACCCCTGTGAAAGGGTCATTCAACCCCCAAAGGGGTTGCCACCCACAGGTTGAGAACTACTGCTCCAAAGGTTTACAGTTTTTTGAATTTATCATAACTTCTGAATTTCCTGATCCTTCATTGAAACTAGGAGGGGAAAGGGTGGAAGAAATGTAGGTTTAAAAGATGATCACTTCTGCCATTGAATTGACTTTGAATGTACTTGAATGTGCTCATGAAAAGTGTCATTAGGCAGCCGTAGTAGGTTCCAAAGCAGGTTAGAGTGTGAACAAGGGGAAAGGCTTATTGTTAGAGGGAAATTCAACTAAGCATGCAGAACAGGCTCTGAAACTTATGGTGACTTATAGAAGATGACATGGAAGTCATGAAGAGTGCATACAACATAGCAGCAGAGCACACCTGAACGCCTGGGACCTCTGCTTCATGACCTCCAGCTGTGAGGCTCAGTTTAAAAATAGGATTCTAGTCATTGGGCTGGAAAAAGCAAATCAAAGTTCTAATTCCAGAGAGAATTTACATTATCGATAGAAGGTTCAGAAAGGATGAATAAGACATGGGCCGGGAGCTGAGGCTCATGGTCACAGCTACAATTAGGTGTGCTAGTGAGTGTCCACTCTGTTGGCCTCTTGAGTTTCTTATGTCTGAGATTAAGCTTAGACTGGGGCACTGAGGCAGGGCTGGGCCTCAGATGTCAGATCAAGGGCCCCAGTGGGGAGGAAGAGGCTGGGAGCTAGGGTCACCCAGCTGGTGGATTCTCATAACATTGTAGGAAACATAGACATAGATCTCAAACTTAAGCAAGAATTCAAGCCACCTGGAAGGCCCGTTAAACTACAGACTGCGGACCTTGTGCCCAGAGTTTTTAATTCAGTGGGCCTGGGATGGGTCCATGAATTTGCGTCTCTAATGTGTTCCCAGGTGATGCTGATGCTGCTGGTCCCAGATCCACACTTTTCATAAGGTGTTTCTCCATATTTTAATCAGCTGGGGGAGTTTGTTTGTTTTTAAAGAATACTTGAGGACTGAACTCTGACCTCTTTCTTTTGCCCAAATTCCTTTTTAAGAGGTGTGGAAAGTCATGCCTATGAACAATAAAATCTCACTAACCAAACCTGATATAATGTGGCTTACTTCCCAACCTGGTTCTGGTTTAGTACCACATGAGAGATAGAAGACCCCCTTATCTGAATTCAAGCATCCCAGCAGATTCCTATTTTAACTCAAGCATTCCTTTCCACTGACTCGAGGTCTTTAGACAAAGCTTAAGTCTTTCAACCAATTGTCAACTAAAGAATCTCTAAAACCCACCTACCACTTGTAAGCCCCCACTCTGAGATGTCCCACCTGTATGGGCCAAACCAATGTACACATTTCATGTATTAATTGATGAATTTGTATCTAATTCCTGCCTTCCTAAAATGTATAAAACCAAACTAAACCTCAACCAAAGCAAGACTACTTGCTCAAGTCTTCTTGGGTGTGCCACTCCGGGCCATTTTCACACATATTTGGCTCAGAGTAAACTTCTTGGATTTTTCTGTCTATAATTCCTGGTGCCCCTGTGGGGCTCAGAGGAGACTCAGACCCCTGAAGGAATTGCCCAAACCTGGAGCTAAGGTACCTTGGGGGTCCGCTGGCATGCTCATTCAATGTGACTGAGTCTTTCCTCTGGAGGAACCTGGAGAGTCCTCCTGAGACCCAAACTCCCCACTCTTTGGTTGATATTTCTGACTTATTCTGAGCTGTTGATTCTTTTCCTGGGAAGTTGTTGTTTGGAATCCTAATATGATTTTGAAGCGTATTCTTTTTTTTTAGAGATAGAGTCTCACCTTGTTGCCCTCGGTAGAGTGCTGTGATGTCACAGCTCACAGCAACCTCCAGCTCTCAGGCTTAGGTGATTCTCTTGCCTCAGCCTCCCGAGTAGCTGGGACTATACATACCCGCCATAATGACCGGCTATTTTTCATTGCAGTTTGGCCTGGGCTGGGTTCGAACCCACCACCCTCAGTATTTGGGGCCAACGCCCTACTCACTGATCCACAGGTGCTGCCCTGAAGCGTATTCTAAAGAGCTTTCTCCATTGCTTTTTCCTCTCAAAATTAACTGTAATTGGCTTGTCTGTGCATTTGCACAAGGGACCAAACTGTCTTTGTTGTAGATAAATGAGAGACTGAGTTCCTCAGCTCCAAAGAGAAAGGGCATGACTCCTCCTGGCCAAAAGGTGTCCCTGGAAGACCCAGCATCTATGTGTGAGTACCTGCGACTCCCTGCAGTATGAAGTGGCTCTATGGGGAAC
Source organism: Loris lydekkerianus (assembly GCA_963574355.1). Classification (NCBI taxonomy): domain Eukaryota; kingdom Metazoa; phylum Chordata; class Mammalia; order Primates; family Lorisidae; genus Loris; species Loris lydekkerianus. The sequence goes on from CAUYPK010109518.1 coordinate 6,687, forward strand.
CTCCCAACAAAATTAATTAAAAGAAGGCTTGTCCAGGAAATGCATGTAACAGTCGATCCTTCAGTGTTTAGAGCCCTCTTGGAAATGGTGGACCCCTGAGGAGAGAAATTGAGGAACACAAGAGGGTGGAGATGACTCCGTGTGAAGTGCTGTGGAGTCTACCCACAGTCAGCACACTCCAACCCACTCAGTAAACCCTGGCCGAAGTTGATTCCTTCTTCTAAAGAAAATGTCAAACAAGTCTTCTAAAAACGAGCAAAGGGAAGGAGACTAGCAGCTCTTCAGGTACCTCAGATGATTTCATTTTTGATAATTACAATGCCTCTCCTTACAAAGATTTATGTAAATGGAAAGCTCTTACTAAGGATGAGCTTGGTCTGAGGTTTCCAAAATGCCAAACTTTCAGTATTCCCAAATTGGTTTTCCTGCATAGAGAAATTAGGTTCCTGAATCAAGAAAAATGAATAGTGGGTCACACTATAGCTGGCACTTGGAATCATCCAAAAGAGAGAATGATAAACCTGCCTCCCCTCAGAAAGTTACTAAGGAGATATTTGAGACTGTCTTGGAATTAAAGAAACCAGCAGAAGCTGCTTCTGAAATCAGGAAGTCACCAAAAACTCTCTCTCCTGCTCCTCCTAACCTTCTGCTCTCTGAATATCCTCGTCTAGATGGTTTCATCTTTCCCCTTCCTCCTTCCCCTATTCCCTACATCAAACCACAAAAGGATCTGAAATAGCTAGAGGAGAAGGTAAAATAGTAATTGCTTCTTTTAGAATGAAAGGAGAGGGGATCCTAACATATTGTATACACCCTGGGCCAAACCTGAGTTTAGAGCTCTGGTATCTGGATCCTCTCACCCCCAATTCAAGACCCCCACCAAGGAATTCCAACAAACACTTATGACCTATGATCCAAGGTTTTTCAACTCAGCTAATTGAGTTACTGCTCCCCCAAAGCAAAGCTGAAGAATGGTTTAGGGTAGCAGATTGGAAGCAGCCTTTAGAAGATTTAAACAAAATAGATGCAAATGGGGGAGAGAAATGCAGGGAGCTTTGCAACTGCCTCTGTGAGAATTTACTCATCAAAAGTACAGATTAGTCAAAGGTGCAACAGTGTAAAATATGCCCAGATGAAACCGTACCTTATTTTTATATCAAGTTTGAAAAAACACTCAAACAACATCCATGGATACCTCCTAAAAACTTTGAGCATGGTGGCTCGGCACCTGTAGCTCAGTGGCTAGGGCACTAGCCACATACACCGGAGCTGGTGGGTTCGAATCCAGCCAGGGCCTGCCAAACAACAATGACAACTATAACAACAACAACAAAAATAGCCAGGCATTGTGGCAGGTGCCTGTAGTCCGAGCTACTTGGGAGGCTGAGGCAAGAGAATTGCTTGAGGTCAAGAGTTTGAGGTTGCTGTGAGCTGTGACGCCATAGCACTCTACCCAGGGCAACAGCTTGAGACTCTGTCTCTAAAAACAAAAAAAACCTTTGAGCATGTTAAGAGGACATATTACTAAATTCTGGATTTGTATAAGGCTTAGGATGTTGAATTACTGATCTTGGTAGAGAGAAATAATGTGGCTTGAGCTTCTCTTCCCACTAGCAACTTAGTTGCCCTGGCTGGCCAGTTGGCACAAATAATCATGAAGAAGCAAAAGGAAACAGCTTGTGAAGGTAGGAGTGTACATGCTGATGCCTCAGTCAGACCTTCTGGTTTAATTGGACTGAGGTTCCCAGGTGATTCCAGACTTTAAAACCACTGCTTTAGACCCAATAGACTGATCACACTGTTTTTAAACAAGATGTATTCTAAGATGTACATACAGTAAAGTTGTTTTTTTTCTTGAAAAATTTTTTTTTTGCAGTTTCTGGCCAGAGCTGGGTTTGAACCCATCACCTCCTGCATATGGGGCCAGTGCCCAACTCCTTTGAGCCACAGGTGCCACCCATAAAGTTATTTTCTTTTTTTGTATTTGGATCAATGAGCTTTGACAAATGCATCGAATCATGTAACCACCATCACAATCAAGACAGTTCCATCACCTCCCAGATTCCTTCTTGCTATCCCTTTGACATCAATTCCCCTCCCACTCTTGACTCCTGGCAACCACTGATCACCCTTCCTTCCTTCCTTCCTTTTTTCCTTCCTTCCTTCCTTCCTTCTTTGCAGTTTTGGCCAGGGCTGGGTTTGAACCCATCACCTCTGGCATATGGGGTGCCCTACTCCTTTGAGCCACAGACACCACCCATATTTTTTATTTTTTTGATTACATGTGATTTTAATGTGAGAAGAATAATCATGAGAAGATTTAATGTGAGAAGAATAATCTGACAACAATAAGTTGTCAGAAAAAAAAATTGGTGAGCAATAAACACTCTTTACACGAACGTTTATTTTTAGTTCAAACCCAAATAACACAATATGCTATTTACAATCTAACCAAGTTTTATAGTCAGTTTTAACCAAAGGTAAGCTTGAGTTAATTTTAGAGACATTATTCAATACATATTTATTTTTAAAGGGAGAAATTTTTTATTTTAATTTTATTTATTTATTTATTTTGAGACAGAGTCTCATTTTGTTGCCCTCGCTAGAGTGCCATGGCATCACAGCTCACAGCAACCTCCAGCTTCATGGCTTAGGCGATTCTCTTGTCTCAGCCTCCCAAGTAGCTGGGATTACAGGTGCCTGCCCTGCCCCAACACCCGGCTATTTTTTTTTTTTTTGTTTGTTTGTTTTGTTGTTGTTGAAGTTTGGCCGGGTGCGGGTTTGAACCTGTCACCCTTCGTATATGGGGCCTGTGCCCTACTCACTGAGCCACAGGCGCCACCCTTTTTTTTTTTTATTAAATCATAAACATATAGATCATATATATATTAATGCATTTATGGGGTACAATGTGCTGATTTCACATAGAATTAGGAACACTTACATCACACTGGTTGATATACACCTCGTTTACTTAATTAAGACATTTATACTCTGTACTAATAGACCTGACCTGTACCCTTGCATTATGCACCTAGGTGTGATCCCACCATTCACCCTCCCTCGACCTGACCTCCCCCCTTCTTTATCCATCCCTCCCTTCTTTATCCTGGGCCACAGTTGTGATCTATTCTTCATATGAAAGTGTGAGTGATTGTAAATTGGTTTCATAAGAGTACTGAGTACATTAGATATTTTTTCTTCCTTTCTTGAGATACTTTACTAAGTAGGATATGTTCCAGCTCCATCCATGTAAATGTAAAAGAGGTAAAGTCTCCATCTTTTTTAAGGCTGCATAATATTCCCTGGTATACATATACCATAAATTATTAATCCACTCATGGGTTGATGAGCACTTGGGCTTCTTCTATGACTTGGCTATTATGAATTGAGCTACAATGAAGAATCTTGTGCAAATATCTTTGTCATAAAGTGATTTTTGGTCTTTTGGATATAAACCTAAGAGGAATTGCAGGATCAAATGGCAGGTCCCTGAGTATTCTCCATACTTTTATCTAAAAGGGACATATTAGCTTGTACTCCCACGAGCACTGCAGAAGTATTCCCTTTTCCCCATACCCACACCAACATCTGTAGTTTGGGGATTTTTTTATGTGAGCCACTCTTATGGGACTTAGGTGATATCTCAAAGTGGTTTTGATTGCATTTCTCTGATGATTAAAAATGATGAGCATTTTTATGTTCAGGTTCCTTGCCCAAAATGAAATGAGCTTACTTATTCTTTTCTTATTAATGAGTTTTAATTCTCTGTGGATTCTGGTTATCAAACCTTTGTCAGAAGCATAACCTGCAAATATCCTCTCCCATTCTGAAGGCTGTCTGCTTGCTTTACTTACTGTGTTCTTGGCTGTGCAGAAGCTTTTTAGTTTGATCAGTTCCCAGTAATGTATTTTTGGTGTTGTTTCAATTGCCCGGGGGGGACTCCTCATAAAGTATTCTCCAAGGCCAATTTCTTCAAGTGTTTCTCCTGTACTCTGTCCAAGAATCTTAATACTTTCATGTCGTATGTTTAAATCTTTTATCCAGTGAGAGTCAATTTTTTTTTTATTGGTGAAAGGTGTGGGTCCAGTTTCAGTCTTCTACAAGTCTCCAGCCAATTCTCCCAGCACTATTTGTTAAATAGGGGATCTTTCCCGCAATATATATTTTTGATAGGCTTATCAAAGATCAAATGATGATAAGTGTCAGGGTTCATCTCTTGGTTCTCAATTCTGTTCCATACATCTACCTGTCTATTTTTGTGCCAATACCATGCTGTTTTGATCACTATAGATTTATTGTATAGTTTGAAGTCTGGGAGTGGTATTCCTTCTGATTTCTTTTTACTTCTGAGTAATGTCTTGGCTATTCGAGGTTTTTTCCTGGTACCTTATAAAACAAAGTACTATTTTTTCCAGATCTTTAAAGTATGATGGTGGTGCTTTGATAGGGATTGCATTAAGTTTGTAAGTTTCTTTGGGTAATATGGACATTTTGATAATGTTGATTTTTTTCTAGTCCTAAGCATGGTATGTTTTTCCCTTTGTGAACATCTTCAGCTATTTCTTTTCTCGGAGCTTCATAATTCTCTTTATAGAGATCTTTTATGTCCTTTGTTAGGTAAACTCTCAAATATTTCATCTTCTTTAGCACAACTATAAAGGGATTGGAGTCCTTGACTGTTTTTTTGACTTGACTATTATTGGTATATCTAAAAGCTAATTATTTGTGAGTATTGATTTTGTATCCTGAGATGCTACTGTATTCCTTCATCACTTCTAAGAGTTTTGTGGTTGAGTCCCTGGGGTTTTCCAGGTATAAAGTCATATCATCTGTGAAGAGTAAAAGTTTGATCTCTTCTGTTCCTATTTGGACACCCTCGATTGCTTTTTCTTCCCTAATTGCGATGGCTAAGACTTCCATTACAATATTAAAAAGCAGTGGAGACATTGGGCAACCTTGCCTGGTTCCTGATCTGAGTGGAAATGATTTCAATTTTACTCCATTCAATATGATATTGGCTGTGGTTTTACTGTAGATGGCCTCTATCAGTTTAAGAAAAGTCCCTTCTATACCTATTTTCTTAAGCATTCTGATCATGAAATGATGCTGGATATTGTCAAAAGCTTTTCTGCATCTATTGAGAGAATCAGATGGTCTTTTTTTTTAATGGTCTTTTTAAGTTTGTTTATGTGATGTATTATATTTATAGATTTACATGTATTGAATCAATCTAGAGACCCTGGGATAAAACCCACTCGGTCATGGTGTATAATTCATTTGGTATGTTGCTGGATTCTATTTGCTAGGATCTTACTGAATATTTTTGCATCCATGTTTATTAAAGATATTGGTCTATAGTTTTTTTTTCCCTTGTTGGGTCTTTTCCTGGTTTGGGGATCAGGGTATTATTTGCTTCATTGAATTTGTTGGGAAGTAATTGTTCTTTTTCAATGTTTTGGAAAAGGTTAAGTAATATAGGTACTAGTTCCTCTTTAAAGGTTTGGTAGAAATCTGATGTGAAGCCATCTGGTTCCAGACTCTTCTTTTTTTTGGGAGTTTAGTATAGTTGATTCTATTTCAGTACTTGATATGGGTCTGTTCAGCATTTCCAGTTCTTTCTGATTGAGTCTAGGAAGTTGGTGTGCTTCCAAGTATTGGTCAATTTCTTTCAGATTTTTGTATTTCTGAGAATAAAGTTTTTTGTATTTCATTAAGAATTCTTTGAATTTCTGAGATATCTGTTGTTATTTCTGATTGATGATACAATGGACTTTAATTTTCTATTTTTGGTTAGGTTGGCCAAAGGTTTATCAATTTTGTTGAATTTAAAAAAAAAACTTTTTGATTCATTCATCTTTTGAATGATTCTTTTTTTTTCAGTTTCATTTAATTCTATTCTAATTTTCATTATTTATTTTCTTCTGCTGAGTTTGGGGTTGAAATGTTCTTCCTTTTCCAGTTGCTTAAGATGTCCCATTAAGTTATTGACTTCTTCTCTTTCCATTCTTGTGCAATGCTATAAATTTCCCTCTTAGGACTGCCTTTCCAGTATCCCACAGGTTCTGATAATTTGTGTCTTCATTATTGTTTTGTTCCAAAGATTTGGCAATTTCCTTTTTAATATCATCTATGATCCAGCTATCATTCAGCATAAGGTTATTTAGTTTCCATGTCTTTGTATCAATATGCTGATACCTGTTATTGGTCAGTTCAACTTTTATTGCATGATGATTCGAGAAAATACAAGGAATAATTTGTATACTTTTAAATTTGCTTAGGTTAGACTTGTGACCTAAGATGTGATCAATTTTGGACACTGTTCCATGGGCTGATGAGAAGAATATGTATTCAGTTTTGTTAGGACAAAATATTCTGTAGATGTATGTTAAATTCAATTGTTGTATATAGTGAAGTTTAAGTACAAAATTTCTTTGCTTAGTTTTTTGGAGGATCTATCCAACACTGCCAAAGGGAGTAAAACTCTACGACTATTATGGTCCTGAAGATATTAAATTGTTCATGTCTGTTAGGATCTCCTTTATAAATTGAGGAGCATTCATGTTGGGCGCATTAATGTTGATAATTGACATCTCATCATGTTGAGTGTTTCCCTTAACAAATATGAAATGACCAAGCTTGTCTTTCCTTACTTTTGTTGGTTTAAAACCTACTGTATCTGCAAATAAAATTGCCACCCCTGCTTTTTCCTGATTTCTGTTTGCCTGGATTTCAGATGCTCATTCCTTCACCCTGAGTCTATATTTATCCTGTAAGGTAAGATGAGATTCTTGTATTCATCAGGTATCTGGCCTGAGTTTTTGTATCCAGTCAGTCAACCTGTGCCTCTTAAGAGGACAGTTTAAGCCGTTCACATTAATTGAGAGTATTTATAAGGCTGGTAGTCTTTGGGGTATCAGGTTTTTTGCAATTCCAGTGGATATTTTGAATCTTTTAACCACTGTGGAAATTGGGTTTTGGTCAAGAATTTCAGAGTGAGTTTACTTTGGTGGTAGAGCATCGTGCTGGTCATTATGGAGGATCAGTCTGAGGATATCCTGAAGAGCTGGTTTGGTTATGGCAGATTTCTTCAAGGTGTGTATGGCATTAAAGTATTTAAATCCCCCATCATAAATGAAGCTCAGTTTAGCTGGATATAGGATCCTGGGCTGAAAATTGTTTTGTTATAGGCAATTGAAGATCAATGACCATTCTTTTCTGGCTTGAAAAGTTTCAGCAGAAAGATCTGCTGTCATTCTGATATTCTTTCCCTTGTAAGTTATGATTTTCTTACATCTGGCTGCTTGCAGGATATTCTCCTTCATATTAACTTTGTTGAAGTTAATTACAATGTGTCTAGAAGATGTTTTATTTGGGTTGAGTCATACTTGGGTTCTGAAACTGTCTTATATCTGAATTTCAATATCTCTTGCCATGCTTAGGAAGTTCTCCTCAATTATCTCTTGGAGTAGAGTATCTGTGCCTTTTGGACCATCCTCTTCTCCTTCAGTGATTCCTATGAGGCAAATGTTTGCTCTTTTGAAGTGGTCCCACAATTCTCTCAGGGAATGATTCCTTTTTGCTGTCCACTTCTTTTCTTCTTTGAGCATTTGGGAGCATTCAAAAGCCTTGTCTTCAATGTCAGAGATCCTTTCTTCTGCTTGTTCCATTCTGTTGCTGAGGGATTCTACTGTATTTCTCAGATCAGACAATACTATTTTTTGTTTCAGTTACTGAAGTACAATAGATGCTCATCTATTTGGGCAATGTATTTACAAAACAAAATTGTATGAAAGTAAAGGACAGCAAAACTGACATTCTACAAATTTTTATATGAGTGGAAGGGTATCCATGCTGTTATTTTTGTCTTAAATTAAAAAGAAAAGAATTGTCAGATGCAAATTATTTAAGAAACAGGAAATGTAAGTGACTTGACATAGTAATTAGAGGTAGTTTTACATAATTCCCTTGGGAAAAGAATGGATACTAATGCCTATACACATTTCTCAGTTTTCATACTGTCCCTGTGTCCTCTGGCAAAAAAGCAAGAAGTTCAGATTTGAGACAATGCTTAGAAGAAATAATAATAGAATCTCAAAGGAAATTAATGAACAATGGCTAATATACCTACATAGGTTAATCTCAAAAACAGTTTAATTAGGAAAAAACAAATCACAGAATTATATGTACAGGATGCATCCCCTTCCTTACATAAAGCTAAAAATAAGATAAAAACAATATATTTTTGAGAGATATTTGTCTAGTGTTATAACTACAGAGAAAACAGAATGTTAACATGAAGTACAAGAGGCAAACTTTATACCTAGGGGCTGTAGAGGAAGGATGGAAGGGAAGGGAAGTTAGGAGGAATTAACAGGGGCCTCCTATTAATAAGGTATGGATAACATCTTATTTCTTAAGCTGTGTAGTAGATTTTAGACACTGTACATATGTGTTATATATGCTTTTTTGCATATAAGTAACCTTGAACAATGAATATATAGTTGGTTCTTGGTATTCCAGGACCTCCCATGGATACCAAAATTCATGGATGCTCAAATTCCTTGTATAAAATGGTGAAGTATTTGCATATAACACATGCACACCCTCCTGTATACTTTAAATCATCTCTTGATTACTTATAATACCTAATGCAATGTAAATGTTTTGTAAATAGTTGTTACACTGTATTGGTTATGGAACAATGACCAAAAATTCTGTACATGCTCAGTAGAATTGCAATGTTTTGGGGATATTTTTGATTAGAGGTTGGTTAAATCCATGGGCATGGAACCCACATATATAAAGGGCTCACTATGTACTATTTTAATCTCACAACCCATTGTAAAACTGTCATATTTACGTGTATGAAGATGTCTACCAAGTAACCAGCCATGTAATGTGAAAAATAATACTAACAATAAATACCTGGATACTTTCTGGACAGTCCTACATATAGTGGTGTGATAATTATGCCAAGGATTATGCAGAGCTACAAGATAAACATACCACTTGGGGTTATCATTTTTAATCCAAGTGTTGAGGGCAAAACATGCTATAGTATTTTATGGAATAAAACAAAACAAAACATAGGAATAAAGGTTTTTAGATAAAACACAAGTTTTACCAAGAAGGTTGTTATTTACAGTGAGCCATTTTAAGCTTGGCCCTGAACCACTTAGAGTGTCCCTTATAATAATGGAAAGAGTCCAGGGAAGGAGTTTGTGAAGCACTGAAGAGTTGAGGAGAGGGGTTCAGCTTGCACCAAAGTAGAGCCAAGTCATTTCTTGTCTCAGAACACAGCAAAGGGTACGTATGACTATAACCCTGTAGCACATGGCGTTATACAAACTTGCTTCCTTTTTTGATATTTTGGAGAACACTGAGCAAATTCTCTAGAGGAATTGCTGAAATTGCTGTTATTCTTGATGCCCCCTAGAGTTTACTGGGGATATGGTAACAAATTGGTTTCTGGATCTCAAGTGACCTTTGTACTAAGCCACGTCTTTTAAAAGAGTGAATGAGGGACTTTATAGAGTTTATAGGGGCTGATAACATACCTAAGACACCAGGAACCATTGAAGAGAGAAAGGGGGCTTCAGAAAAACAAATAGGCATCCTTAAAACTCAGGCAGACTTTTAAAAATGTCCTTTGTCCAAATACATATTGAGCTGTCTCTTTCCAAAAGGGGAATGCCAGTCTTCCTAATATATGTACATCAAGAGAGTAAAAGTTGTCTTTCAAGATGAGCAGCATAAGGACATTCAGAAAGTCCTTTTATTGCAAACATTTATTGAGTTCTCCCCATATCCTGGGCACTATGCTGACCTATGAGGTTATAGCAATGAGTGAAAGCGTCATCACTTCCCTTTGGAATATACGTCTAGTAAAGAAGATACACATCAACCAAGTATCATACAGATAAATGTGTAATTAAAGACAACTTAATGTTAAGGAATGTACATCATGCTAGAAGAGAAGGTGCAATATAGGAGGATTCCCCTTGGTACTGAAATGGATTACAAATACTTCTCTAAGTAAGTATTATTTGGGCTGATATCTGAGTAGAAATTAACTTGTTGAATTTGCAGGGGAGTTGTGTTCCAGGACAGAAACAGTATATGGGAAGGTTCTATAAGCAGGATGTAATATGCACAGCCCATTCTAGTAAATAAAACAAAAGTAATGTGCAGAGAATGAGGGGAGATCCAAGAGAATGAGGGAGGATCCGAAGGAATGGGAAGGACCTTGAAGGCCATGTTCATGATTTACGAAATTATCTTAAAAGCAACAAGAAGCCATTGAAATATTGGTTTTTTGTTTGTTTGTTTGTTTGTTTGTTTGTTTTTAAAGACAAAGTCTCATTCTGTTGCCCTGGTTAGAGTGCCATGGCATCATAGCTCACAACAACCTCAATCTCTTGGGCTTGAGCAGTCCTCTTGCTTCAGCCTCCTGAGTAGCTGGGACTACAGGCACCTGCCACAATACCCATCTATTTTTTAGAGGGGAGAGGTCTTGCTCTTGCTCAGACTGGTCTTGAACTCCTAACCTCAAACAATACACCCACCTCGGCCTCCCAGAGTGCTAGGATTACAATTGTGAGCCACCACGCCTGGTTGCCATTGAAATATTAATAGGAGAATGACATGATTGGATATGTGAAAAGAGTGTTATGACTCTGAGGTGTGGAATAGATTGAAAGAAGTAAAGGTAGAGAAATTAGGCTGAATTGTGATCTAAAGGAGTGGATAATGGTAGCTTAGATAATCACGCTAGTGGAAAGAAAAATGTTTTGACAAGTATTTAGAAAGTCAAATCTATGACGTGAATTGAAGATGAGGGGTGAGGAACATTTATCAGGGATGACTCTCATGTTTTTGGCTTAAGATGAATTTGCCATTGACATGGGGCACACAAAAGGGAAAAATCAGGAATTTGGTAATGGATATGTTTGTAGGGGAAACTGAGACCTGACCTTTAGCATAAGACTTGCTTCCTGATAGAGAGATCTGGAGAATCATGAGAATGGCATGTGAATTGTATGCTTGCAGGAGATAAGAGAACTGGCCTCCAAGAGAAAATGTATGTGTGAGGTGGGGCCATAATAATTATGGTAAAGATTCTCTATGGGAGGCGCCTGTGGCTCAAAGGAGTGGGGTGCCACCCCCATATACAGGAGGTGGTGGTTTAAAACCCAGCCCTGGCTAAAAACTGAAAACTGAAAACTGAAAAAAAAAAAAAAAAATTCTCTAGATTCCAAAAGTCTCTTGATGCTAGCTAGAGGCAGAGGTTGTGCTCAAGGTTTGCAGTTTTGCAAAAACAAAGGTGGAGATGTTCTATCTGACCTTCTTCATGTCCTCCCTAATCAATGCTAATGTCAGGCAAGCAGCTTTTGTCTACTTCTTCCTATTTTTTGATAATAAATACTGACGGGAGGTTTACTCAGGAGGGCTCGTTCCTCAGTCTCCTGACAGACTTTGTGTCAAGCCTCTCCATCCCCTTTTCTGGTGACCAAACCCCTTCACATGTTGAGTTGGAGATAATGCAAAACTACCACATTGAAATGTTAAGAAGGGAGTTGGCTACACACAGGTGCATTTGAAGGGAGAGGTTTGAACTGCAGATAGAAAGGTAGAAAGGTCTAGGAGTCACTTGTGTATAGGTAGTGTGTCAGTGCTAAGGATACAGGTGAGGCTTTTGATGGAGAGGGTATAGAGTAAGAAGAGAGGAGGACCTAGGACCATGCTTTGGGGAGCTCTAATAAGAGTAGAAAGGAGTGGTCACAGAGTTCAAATCATCTATGGCAACTGCGTGGTAACCCAGGCTTTATAGTTCTAGTAAATGAGGAAGACCCAGTTTAAAATCACTTATTCATTCAGTTAAGGAAGAAGCCTCAAATGAGTGTTACTCCTTGAACTGGGCATAAATACTAATCCAGAGAAGAGGAATGCATAGACTCTGCCCCTGAGTAGCACATTATCCAGTGGGAGAATCAGGCTCTGAGGCTGTAGTTCCTTAATTTGATGAAAACAATAAAAGGCTGTGGAGCAATCCATATCCCACCCAAGAGAAACAAGTAGCCCTTCCTAGTAAGCTTTTATATTCCCCACACAGGGCTGTTATCCACCATGAACAAGGCCAGAACAGTAGTCAGGTTAGCAATCAGTATCTACTTGGAGAAGACTGGGTCTTTTCTGTACTAGAAAGGCCAGCCAGGAGCAGGGCCAAAGTCTTTTGTTTTGCTTGGAGCAGAGGTTCTCACCTTTGGCTTGACATTGGAACCACATGGAGATTTTAAAATTTTCTGATGCCTAGATCCCAGATTCTGATCTATTTATTTATTTATAAAATTTTATTTCAGAATATTATGAGGTTACAAATGTTTTGGCTACATAAATTGTCTTTGTACCATTTCAGTCAAAGTTATAAGTGTGCCCATCACCCACACAATATGCATTGTACCTGTTAGGTGAGAATATTTACCCATACCCTCCTTCCCCTTCCCACCTATTTGAAATTGATGAGTGTTATTTCTGTTCATGCATAGAAGTGTTGGTTGATTTATATGCACATATAAGTCCCATTTATTTCCAATTTAATAGTGAGTTACAATTTAATAGTGAGTACATGTATTGTTTTTCCATTCTTGTGATACTAAGAAGAATGGTCTCCAGTTCCATCCAGGTTATTACAAAAGGTATTAGTTCACCAACTGGCTTTTTTTTTTTTTTTTTTTTTTTTTAATAGTTGAGTAGCACTCTTTGGTATACATACATTGTACCACATTTTATTAATCCACTCATGTATTTATGGGTAGGTTTGTTGTTTCCACATCTTTGCAATTGTGAATTGTGCTATAAACATTCAAGTGGAGGTGTTTTTTTTTATAATTCATCTTTTTTTCCTTTTGGGTAAATCCCCAGTAGTGGGATTGCTGGATTGAATAGTAGGTCTACTTATAGTTCTTTGAGGAATTCCCATACTACTTTCCATAGAAGCTGTACTAGTTTGCGGTCCCACCAACAGTGTATAAGTGCTTCTGTCTCTCCATCTATGCCAGCATTTGTTGTTTTGAGATGGACTTTTTGATAAAAAGCCACCCTCACTGGGGTTAAGTGATACCCAGATTCTGATTTAATTGGTCTGGAATGTAGCTTAGAGATTGGGTTTTTTTAGAGCTCCCAAGGTGAATCTATTGCTTAAAAAGATTGAGAATTTCTAGTTTAGAGCACTCAGTACCCAAAGACTTAATCTCCCTCATCCCTACCACCTTTATCTTTGCATTTGTACCTGGAACAGAGTTTTGTGAGTCAAATCTGAGCCTAACTCACCTACCTATCTCGAGTCCTATTCAACAAATTTTTACTTGTCTGATTCTCTCATAAGTCTTTATTCTTGGAAAAACCCTTGACTACACCATCAGTGTTTCCTCAAATAAAAATAAAGGCAATTACACTCCTATCCTTGGCCTTCATCTAAGCCTATGTGGTTTACTCAGGGAATTTCTGTCCCTTTTACCACTTGGGAATGGGTTTGAGCCCAACTCAGATCTGTGCACTTGGGCCTCTGGGGGTAGAGAATTTTGGGGGCTCAGCAATGGAGAAGCACCAAGGGAACCAGAATCTAGACAGTGACTCATGATCATATTAGCAGCAATTCTGACTTGATCCGGAGTCACCACCGTGTTAGTCTGTTGTCTCTTGCCTCTGGTCACTACTGGACTAGAGAAACCAGTTTTCAAGGGTTTGTATCTGGAGGTAAGTCTCAAGTGCCCCCAGCTTTGGGGAAAAAGTACTTGACTCTATGATGCAAATGTTTGTATTCAGTCATTTCAACTTTGGTGTAAACTAACAATGAACCGTTAAACATTCATGGCATTGCATACAAGAGGTGGTTGACATAGACATCCTCACCACTGTGGAGGTCCATGAAGCCAGAGACCCCTGAGAACACACCTGATGAATTTATTGCTTGTCATAGCTACAAAGACCACACACTATAGGGAACCATGGATTGTCTTGAGAAGAGTAAGTTAGGAGAGACTTACTTTGAGATTTGGGTTTGTGTGAAATGATTGGGAAAGAAGCAGGGGTCTGGATTGAGGTCTGCTAGCAGGCCTGTTAGGTGAATGGGTATCTTAACACTTTTTATTTAGAAGAAATGGAGCCGATCTAGAATTGTCATTGGAGAAGAAGCACTTGTTATTCTCATACTTTGGGAAGAGATGTTTGGTCATTTTGTGGTTGCAGTGTCTTTGTTTTTTATTTTATTTTAGAGACAAGGTCTTGCTCTGTTGCCTAGGCTGCAGTGCAGTGGTGTGAAGATTTCTCACTGCAACCTCAAATTTCTCCGCTCAAGTAATCCTTCTGCCTCAGCTTCCCAAGTAGCTAGGATTACAGGTACTCACATCCACACATGGTTAATATTTTAAAAATTTTTCATAGAGACAAGGTCTCTCTGTGTTTTCCAGGCTTGTGTTGATCTCCTTGGCTTGAGTAATTCTCCAGTCATGGTCTCTCAAAGCACTGGGATTACAGGTATGAGCTTTTGGCCTTGGCCAGCATCTTTATTTTGAACTCTGTTCCTGCATAGTATGGAAACTTTGTTTTAGTCTTATTCATAATCATGGAGAGTCCTCACCTAATGTCGATATAACGTAAGCTGTTTATATTTAACAGGAAAACACCATGGCCTGGCTGGTAACAATTAGGCCAGCTACCAGCTGACAATTGTCAGGACTGAGTTTTTCTTTTTTACCAGACAAGTTGGAGTCAGCATAGGGATGACAAAAGTGTCAAGGAAAGATTAGGAATGAGGATGGAAGATTAGGATGGGATGGAAGTTAGGACACATAAGCAAAAAAAACTAAACAAGCATAACTGCTATGCTTCTTCAGCTCAGAAAGGCCAATCATTCTAAGAAAGTGTTTGCTCATTCACTGAAATTTCCTTTGTACTTGAATGAGCCACAACATAAAGCCTAAAGAAATATACTAAATAGTGTCTATATTATTTTCATTCTTCTGTCTTTCCTTATCCTTTGTCCCTTCCCCCTGTACCTGCACTCATTAATTCAAACCAACCAATCAACAACTTACTAACCAGCCAATATTTTATTAAGTACTAGGCACTTGGCTAGTGCATAGTTGTCTACTGTAACATAGAAAATTAAGAGCTTGAAATAACAACACTTTATTTACCATTATATGATGAATAAATGGTAAATATGGGGCCTATATGGGGCCTAAATTCTGGGCATGCCACTGCTGGGCTTTCTGCTTAGCATCTCACGATGCTAAAATCAAGGTGTCAGGGTTTACTCCCTGTGTGCAGGTGCTAAGGAAGAAGGCACTTCTAAGCTCTTTTGCTTTGGGCAGAACTGGGTTCCTTGAGGCAGTGTGATTGAGGTTCCTGTTTTCTTGCTGGCTAGTTGGTCAGAGATCCCTCTCAGGTTCTCAGGCTGCCTGTCATTACTTGCCATGTGGTCTCTCTTTTGTCATACAACAAAACTTGGCTTCTGCTCACACTCAATAGGATAGAATTATACAAGGGCAGGATCACGTCCCCCCCACCCCCCAGCTGGATCAGTACAGGTATCAATGACCCACAGTGAGTGCTTCCTCACAAAGAACTCATGGTCTTTCATAAAAGTCAGTCATATAAAGATAATTTAAATACACATATGGTAAGAGAGCTATGTAATTGTAATAAAGCTGAATAATGGAGGGAATAATTAACTTTACCTGCAGTAGAGGGATTACATTGTGTCCCAATCTCTTTACAGCAGAGGAAATGGTTCAGCTGAGTGGAAGGGCAAGCTGAATACTCAGGTGGAGAGGATGGAGACAATTTTTCCTCATGGAAAGCTGGTAGGAATAGAAAGTGTGTGTGTGTGTGTGTGTGTGTGTGTGTGTGTTGTGAAGCGGTAGGGTGGGAGGCAAGATCTTCACGATTGGAGTGTAGTAGTGTGAGAAGAGGTCTAGACAGATAATATGCAGGGAAAGTGATAGAACAGGAACTGGTAAAATAGACACAGGGAAGAAAGAACAGTAGTCAAAGTTCTAGTAATATTCATTTTCATTCTCCGCAAGCAAATACTCGTCCGTGGGTGGTGTGCTTGATTTGGATAAGTAATCATCCTGTGAAGCACATGATCATTTTATCTTGCACTGCCATTTTGTGCTTTTTGCAAATAGAACTTCCCACAACAAAGACCTGGAAAGACAGATGTTTCAATTTCCTTTTTTCTGGGGAATGAGATACTTTTGCATTTGCTACATTAGGACTGCACCTTAGAGTTAGACACTTTAGTGATGTATCATTGCCTTATAAAATCACAAGAACGACATTTAACTAACAATAGTTGGAAAGAATTAGCATTAAATGCTTAAGAGCAATTCACAGGAAAGAATCATCAGTAGATATCTATAGTCCATGGAGGGAAGAAAAATGAAAGCACAACTGTTTCAAAATGACTTTTTGTGCAAAAAGTATACCGAGTTTGAGTGTCTGGAGTACAATTAAGAATTAATTGGATAAACTCCCCTGAGTTTCACAACATGATTTTAAAAACAAATATACTCATTAATTGAATAACAATAGATATGCATTGCTAAGGCCACATGTAGGACCTTGACTTAGTTTTTGGTAGGCATTTAAGCTGTGGAATTTTTTACATTCAAATATGCTTTTTTTTTTTTTCAATAAAATAGAAAACTAGAACAACTAAAACTAGCTTTCTGAAAATGTTCTGAGGAAACTGCCTGATTCCTTGGGGGGGAAAGAAAGGGAAATAATTTTAAAAAGTTTGAAGAGAATAAGATTCTATTTAATGAACATTGTAAGGTAGCAAAAATAATTTTTCAGATAGCTAGTATGCTTTCATGGCAAGGTGATCAGTCTTTGACAAAAGTTCTAGTAATATATATATATTTTTTAAATATATATTTATATTCAATATATAATATATATTTATATTCAATATATTATATATATTAATTCATATATATGTAATAGAATTTTGCTTTGTGTAGTATATTTCATCAGATATTTCAATAGGGACATCAGTCTAAATAGTAGCAAAAGGTCACACTAAAAAGGTTGTTATCAGTAGTAGGAACGCATTGAACCATTTGGTAGGGTAGTTAGAGCTCTCTTCACCTTTGATAAAATGTAAGCAAAAAATGTCAGAGTTTTGAAGCTAGGTGTGTATTAGCAAGGGAGTATGTGGAAACTCATCTACTCCCTTTAAAAGCTAGGTGTGTATTAGCAAGGGAGTATGTGGAAACTCATCTACTCCCTTTAAAAGTTTAAAAGGAGAGGATATTTATTTCTTAATATATTCAAAAAACATTTATTCAGGTATTTATTAAGTGCAAAGCACTGTGCTAAGTGCTTTAAAGGTAAGAGTTTGTTTTGAAGTCTGCTCTTGGGAGATTTCAGACCATCTGTTTTTCTGTGCTGTTGAAAAATGCCATTCTAATGAAGTAAAGAACAATTCCCTAAAATATCTTGTAGAGCCTACTTTAGATATTGATATTTTTATGATTAAAAAATTTATATATGTATGGATATATATGGATAATACATATATATCCATACATATAGGGGGAGGGATAAAACTGCCAATTAAGAAAAGATAAGTATTGTATCCTGATTTATGATATGAAATATTAGGATAGAGAAACAGTTTTTACAAAATGTGCTTCTAACTAGACCTTTCTTTCCAAAGCTGATAATTAGACTAAGTTGGTCTGTCTCACTGCAGAAAGATTAAAGTGTATTTTAAAGCTTGCTTTTAAAAAACATATAATGTAAACAGTTTGAAGTTCAGTATCCTCTTGAAAAATGCAAACATTTTAATTTGCTACACTGATTTTCATACTCATCCTCGAAGTTTGACCTCTCATATTGATGACATTCCTACCCATATAGCTTTCTAAGCTTGGACACTTTGAGACATCCTCCATTTCTTCCTCTCTTACCTCTTTTTCCTTAGTTGCTAAATCCTATTGATTCTAGCTCTAGAATTTTTGCAAATGTCTGTTCTTTCGTTGTATTTCTATTCCTTTTGTCTGAGGTCTTATTTCTCTCTGGGGCCATCATCATTGCTTACTTAGTCTTTTACAAATTTGTTAACAAATATATATAGCATTCACTGCTATGTATTACCTATGTTATTAAAACCATCACATTTTCATCTCTTGTCTAGAATTCATAGCAGTGCTCCAGATCCTATATCCAGCTATCTATTGAATATCTCCACTTGGATGTCTTATTAGTGATTTAAGCCTAACTCATCTAAAACATAACTCAAAACTCACTCCTTTTACCCCTAAAAACCCTAACCCATTTCTTTTTCATTTTCCACCTTTAAATAAATTCAACTGTCAATGCTTCCAGGAGCTCAAAAGATAACTCTAGAATCATCTTTGATTCATTCCTTGTTCATGCCCTTTTATTAAACTTTTCAGCAAGTCCTGTTGATTTGGCTCCCAATATTTATCTTGGATCCAGTCACCTTTTTACATCTGTAATCAGACTACCTGTTCATATCTGAGTACTGTCACTTATTATATAACTTTGGTTTCAAATGGTGAGTTTCAAAACAAGACTTTTTAAAAGATAAGGAAGACATCATTTTAAATTCTAAAACCTGGCTTTCTCTATCAAGAGCCAAAGTCTGAGGACTGAGTGAGGAAAAATGTGTACTGACGTGACCTTTTTATCTTCCTCAGGTTGGCTTATTTTGGTGGGGGGATAAACAGGGAAGTTATCAGATTCACAATCAAGGTGTTATAAACACCTAGGGAAGTTTTGTAATCTATGGAGGTGTTTGGTCCACACCTCACAATGATGGGAAGTCTACTGGCATTTATTTGTAGGGTCAATGATAGAATTATTTTTCATCCATGTGACTTTTAAATATTGCCCTACAGTCATAAATCAGATTATGATTTGATGTGGAGTGCAATTTCAAGATAGAAGGTATTTTTTGAGATATTTTATGTTATAGAGAAGTAATTTGACCTGACATTAAAAAAGAAAAAAGCCTAGCTCTTTTATGAGACTATCATACTTCCCCAATTTCTTTACCCCAAAAGTTGATAATTTCCCTTGGTATATGACTGGTTCAATTAAGGTTATTCTCCTCTTTTTCTTATCATATATCTATTTTAAAGTCAGATCTATTCTTACTTGTTCCATCACTATTTTTAATTCTGGTGTCCACAAACACCTCTGTTCTTTTATTTTATTCTTTAAAAGGAATAGCTTCTGATGTTACTTCTTTTATATCTAAACTTGAAATATTTATGAGACAAAGAATTTGAGGACATGTTTATATTCTCTATTCTGGTCAGGTCTGAGCATTTACTATGAAACGTACAATATTTTATTAATTACTTTCTTTTCATATTTCCTGTACATCACAATTAGGACATGATGTTAGTTTTTGATAAATTATGCGTGTAGATAGATTTTATTATTTATGATGTTTAATTTGAGATCATTAAAGGGATTTCTTCAAAACATTTGTTCAATAAAAATGAGTGCTGGGTTTGACGGGAATAAAAATCACTAGTTTGATGCTAACAAACCTCCAAGAAAAGGCCACCAAATTGCTGAAGGGCTGGCAAACAGAAAAGGCCTTGAGCTTCAGTGGAGGAAGATGCAGATTGTGTGGACACAACACATGAGGTTCTTATAGGATAGCAGAAGACCCGGCAGAACTTGAGACCTACCCAGGTGGAACTCACTGCGTGTGAGTGGTAGGGACCCGGGCAAAGAATCCTCCTCCCTCAGACCACATTTCCCTCAGTCAGGGCAAAGGTGCCTGATAAAATCCCTAGTTTAGATTAGAATAGAGAAGGCAAAGAGGAAGGGGAGGAGAGAACCACAGACTCACGTATTTACCCCAAACTTTCCTCTCTAATGTCCTTTCTATGCTTTGAGCCCTTCTAGCTCTTTCCCGTTGCAGACCTTTGCACCCTTTCTTCTTGGAAAGCTGGTTTCCGGGATGTTTGGCATGGACAGTTTATCCAACGGTGTTCAACTGCGGCCCACTACTGGCTTCAAATGCTTATCTAGGAATTGTCTTGAGCCAACATTAAATACACAAACACTAATGAAATATGATGAGCAAAAAAAAGAAAAGAAAAGGTTCATGCATAATTTTTGTGATATCTGCCAATACAGATAAGCATCCCTAGACCTAGCCAGCTGTGGGCTGTGGCTGGACACCCAGTCTGCATCTACATAACAATATACTCTTTTAAGCTGCCCATTGCAAAGGACTCACTCCCTTTGCCCCACTCCCTCCAGCTTACTAGTTTTTCTTTATCATATCACCCTAATTGTTTCCCCTCTTAGCACTCATCTTGAACTCAGTTGACATCACAGCTGATGGCAACTTCACCTTTCTAGTTGCTTAGGCTCTGAACCTTGGCATCATCCTTGACCCCTCTCTTCAACTTATACCTCAGATTCAGTCTGCCAGGGAACACGATAGCTCTGCCCTGAAACCCAGGCAATTTGACCATTCCCATTGCCTGCTCTGTGGCTGCTCTGTCTTGGTCTGAGCTACTATCATCTCTCAACTAATTACTGGAATAGTCACTTAGCTGGTTTTCCTGCTTCTTTCCATCGATTTTCAACAAAACAGTGGAAAGGACCCTTTTAAAACTGTTCAAATTCTCCAGCGGCTCCCCGTTTCTCTTGGAGCAAAATTCTTACAATGGCTGGCAGGGCCCAGCATGCCCCTCCTGCCATTCCATCTCTCACTTCCTCCTTACTGCTCCACCCTCCTAGCATTTAAACTCATAGGAGCAAAAATTACTGTTTTTATTGTTTACCAACTCAAGTACCTAAAAGTACCTGGCATATACATAGCAGGGGTTCAATATGTACCTTTAGATTCAATGAATGAATCTTGTTTACTTCTTCATTGTTTATTTTTCCAAGATACATGAAGGCAGCGTCCTTACTGGTCTTGTTTAACAACAAATCTAAAGCATTCAAAACAGTACTGAGTACACAGTAAGTGTTCAACAAATTCTTATTGAAGAAATGAATACCTACTATGAAAAGATTAACGTGTATACTTAACACTATACTGAGTTAATGAATGAATATGTTATGCATAGAGATAGCATAGTTTCTTTCCACTCATCACTCATAGACCATTCATCATCTATGGTGAATGAAGAGTGTTTAACAATAAAGCAAAGTGTGAACTGTTCTAAATAGAACTTTATGGTAAGTGGTAGGTAAGGTCATGGTTGCCCTAAAGTTACAATGGTGTAGTGAACTGGAATATATTCAGCATGTATCACAATTCTTTCTGCAGTTGTCCCTAACTATACAAAGTCTTCACTTAACTTCCTAAGGAAAGAGAAAGCCACTGCTTTATTTGCAAAACAGCTTACCCCAGGGGCTTTTATAAGGGAGAAGATTGTTTACAAAAATGAAAAAAAAAAAGTAATTTTACTGTGTAAGAGCACTTTCTATTATTGTAGGAGAGATTCATGCTGCCAATGACTTACATTATCTATTTTGTTTTTGTCTATATTGAAAGAGGCATTCATATCTATCTATTTCTCTGTGTAAATGTAGGGGATCCAAAACTGTTCTCTGTGATTGTTTGGATTGTTAATCTCTTCAGGGTTTCCTCAATATTCTCAAAGGCAGTTTCTGGCACCAAAGGGAAAATGGAGAAGTTGAGATGCAATTTTATCTCCCAATTGAACTTGATTAAATGGAGGCTGTTCTAATCAAAAGTTTGAATCCTGGGGGAGTGCAATGTTGTTAACAGGTCTGAGAATATTTGAGAACAGGGAGGAAGTGTACTGAAGTTAAGGAGGACAAAGAATCAGGCAAGAAAATAATTGTAGTAAAGCTTATTAAGGCATAAAATTAGGTGAACAAATTGCTTCACAGATAGTGTTAAGCTCATTGCTAGACTGGCAACGGAAGTGGAAGAAAGCTCTTTGAAAACATTATTTTTGTTATTTTAATAATTTGTGTAGGAATCATAGTAGCTGCAATCTGTTAGCCAGAAACAATTGCCAGCTGGTGTCATCATGGAGTAACTATAGTAGGCTGAATGCAAATATGTTTTCCCTTTTTACCTGGAGAGTATTCAATTTTTGGAAGTTTCTATTCCTTTTTGCCTGAATGTGAGGTCTGCCCTTGTAGATAAGGCAGTCTGCTTATTGTGTGATTTAAGAGCTTTGATTAGGTTCACATTAAGTTTCACAGATGTACTAGGGAGACCACACCTGGGTCAGACTGTATTTACATGACCAAAGTTACCTATTGTTACAAACTAATACGTGGGCGCATTTCTGAATTATATATGTAGTTGCCTTGATTCTATGTATTGTTTTCCTTATAGTTACCTCATAGAAATGGCAGCTCTTCATTATCTATTTTACCAAAAGCAAAAGTAGATTTTCTGGGGTAATGTTCTTCAAGGGTGTTAAAGGTGCACTTATTTACACATTTGGTTAGCAATATATTTGTTATATTTATTTGCTATAATGTTTTCTTTTGAAGTTCTTCAGAATTATTTCTTTTAACAATGATACAATCATTTTATAATTGTTATTGTCTTTTTCCTGTATCTGGAAGCTCATGGACTAGATGCCAGAATACCACAGGATATAGAATTGCTCAGCTTTGTCTATAAAGCCAGGGGAGAGGAAAAATAATTTAATTGTCCTATTGAAATTCTGTTGTGTCTTCCTGTCTCTTGACTCAAAGGGTCTCAAGAGAGCAGAGAGGAAATTATGGGCTCTGTTGTTGATGTTCATTGGATTTCTTCAGTGGTGATCTGAATGTATTTCAGAGATGTTAGTGGTTTCTAATCTTGGTTTTGCTTTCACCTAGCTTTCCTTGCTTCAGTGTCCTCATCTCTGAAATGGGATATTATACTTCTCTTATCTCCTTAGAGTGTTGTTCTAAGGAGTGAGTGAGATAATGGCTAAAAGCACTTTCCACTATACAAATTACCACTAGCACTCTGGTTATCCCTTTGGGTAGTTAACAAGGTTTTATTTATCCATGTGATATCAAGCAATTGTATAGTAAATGAGAAACTTTTCAAACAAGGTAATATAAAAGGGTATAATGATGTGTTACTTAACTAAAGTAAGTATGTGTGTATGACTTGTATATATAGTTAAATAAGTTAACCAGATGTATTCAGGAAATAATAGTGGACTTTTATTGGGTTGTATTGCAATTTTGGGGAGTGCAGCCTGATACCATTAATAGGATTTTAAACTTAAGGGAGAGGAAAAGAAACAGAATCAAACATGCTTTAAAGAAGCTGATTCATCTTACCCACCACCTTTCTTACTAATATAGGCTCCTACGGTATTAGGAAGGCTTTGTGGTTGTTTATAGAGCTGAAAACAGCAAAGGAATCAGAGGAGGACAGCTTTGTTGAGAAGAATCCCACCTGTCTAGAACAATAAAATTAACTTCCTATGGGGCAAGCCTTAGCATCCCTGAAGGGCATCCAGATCTTAACTGATGGCTATAGAGGGGACACGCTGATAAGTGTGTAAGACTAGCAGGGTGTTTCAGGAAGAAACAGGTCCTTCATGGATTCATAAAGAGACCAGGTAGAAAAGCGAGCTGTAAGAAGGTGTGAAATGCCAAGTGTGGTGGACTGCAGAGGGCAGGGTAGCCATACTCCCCGCCTTGCATACCTGCCACTCTTCACTTGGAAAATAGGCCAAGCAGGTCTCCAGACTGTGGTGGGGCAGTTTCTCTACTGTGACGGGCACCCAGATTCATTATCTGAAAAACAGAAGTTGTTATTAGCAGAGATTTCCTTCTGAGGGACATGCTAAATCTAACTGAAAAATAAAGTCCCCTAAGATGTCTGCTCACAAACAAGGGCTTAACTCAGGAAATACAGATAAACAAGCATATCTCTTATGTTCCACATTGGTGGGAAGGAGTAAGTCCTGAACATGTAGGAGCTCAATGCATATTAGTAGAATGAATTTTAGGAGGTGACCCCTAAACTTCTTGTATGTTCTAAGCCCCTGCGGGCTAGGCTGGCCCTGAAAGAAAGGAAAAGTGCGTTGAACATAGAGCCTGCTACACACACGGTAGGCACTTAAGGGATAATTGAAGAATGGATGTTGGTTGAACAAAGTTGCATAGTTGGATGCACCAAGTTTGTAGTTAAGGAAGGACTGGAATAAACTTGAGCACCGGTTAGAACGTTTTGGATAGAAATTAAAAGCAGCGTGGAGCCCGGGCACAGAGGGAACACCCATCCCGTGTGGGCTGCTCTAGGCGAGTCCTCCCAGCACTGTGCAGGTGTTATCCCTGCACACGAGGCCGGCCAGGTTTCTGTCCGCTGTCAGACTGAGAACCTGCCGATTTCCAGGTCTCAGATCAGCGCCGGCTACGCTTTGCTTCGGCCTCTTCTCGCTCCACCTTCGCCTTTCTGTCATATGTCTGCTAGCTCTCGGCTGAAGGGATTCCCACCCCCAGCTGCCTCCTCCGAGCCCCGCGGAGTAGCGGACTCCTCCCCTGGAAACTCCTCCGGGGCTGGGGAAGGCTTCGGCGCATGCTCCGTACCTAGGGCAGGTTTTTGCTGCGGGTAGCAGGGCTCCTGTCACACCGGCTGGCGGGTTGTGGCGGTGCCAGCCAGTGTGTGCGAGTGTCGGCGTGCCCGCGCCTGGGCGGACAGACCCGGAGCAGCAGTGCGACTCGCCGGAGAGGCGGCTCCGCAGAGGCGCCGCGCCCGCTGCTGCTGCGGGGGCCGCTCTGCAAACTTGCGGCGGGCGCCGTCCGCCCTCGCGGCCCCGGAGAGCTGAGACCAGTCCGCACAGGCGCCGGTGGCCGGCGGGGACGGGCCGCACCTTCGCCCTTGGCCGGCGCCCTGGCGAGCCTCATGCAGCCCCCGCGCTCGCGGCCGCGGCTGTCCGGCTGCCCCGGTGAGGAGGGCAGGTCCAGGACCCGAACCCTGCTCCCCTGCGCCTGAGCGCCCGCGAGTCGGGATGCTGCGGGTCGCCTGAGAGCGCCGCGCCGCGCCGCGCCAGGCGGGAGCAGGGAGCTGGGGGCCGGCCGGGCAGGGCGCCCCCGGGAGCGCAGGGCGCCCACGCCGCAGCCGCAGCCGCCCGCGCCGGCGCCCGCTGTCCCCGCTCGACTCGCAGGCCGTGGCTCTGCCAGCCCCGAGAGCCGGGGCCGCCAGCCAGCCGCTCGCCTCGGCGTCAGGGGCATGGAGGAGCGGCGGGCTCCGAGCCGCGCCCCGGAGTCCCTGAAACTTGCACGCGGGCGTCGGTCCGCGCCGCTGCCGCCGCCGCTTCGCCTGCCGGCCTGAGAGCGGGACCATGGATGAAAGGTTCAACAAGTGGCTGCTGACGCCGGTGCTCACTCTTCTCTTCGTGGTCATCATGTACCAGTACGTGTCCCCCTCCTGCACCAGCTCCTGCGCCAACTTCGGGGAGCAGCCCCGCGGGGGGGAGGCCGGCCCGCCCGCCGCCCCGGCTCCCGCCCGCCGCGCACAGGCGCCTTCCGAGGAGTGGGAGCGGCGGCCCCAGCTGCCTCCGCCGCCCCGCAGGCCGCCCGAGGGGCCTCGGGGGCCCGCGGCTCCGGAGGACGAGGACGAGGAGCCTGGGGACCCCCAGGAGGAGGAGGAGGAGGAGGAGGAAGAGGAGCCTGACTCCGAGGCCCTGGAGAACAGCTCCCTGCCCCGGTTTGTGCCGCGCTTCAACTTCACCCTAAAGGACCTGACCCGCTTCGTGGATTTCAACATCAAAGGGCGCGACGTGATCGTGTTCCTGCACATTCAGAAGACCGGGGGGACCACGTTCGGCCGCCACCTGGTCAAGAACATTCGGTTGGAGCAGCCTTGCAGCTGCAAAGCCGGCCAGAAGAAGTGCACCTGCCACCGGCCGGGCAAAAAGGAGACGTGGCTCTTCTCCCGCTTCTCTACCGGCTGGAGCTGCGGGCTGCACGCCGACTGGACGGAGCTCACCAACTGCGTGCCGGCCATCATGGAGAAGAAGGACTGTCCCCGCAACCACAGCCACACCAGGTACTGTTTCCCGCCCCGTCTCGCTTCCTGTCGCCTCCCTGCCCCTCTCCCTTGAGTTCCGACCCCGGGCGACCTGGCGCTCTCGCCTCTTGTGCATGCCGGTGGTTCTCTCTCATCTTTAGCGGTTGGTGCAGAGGCTTTGGGAGAGGGACGTGGCTCCTCTGGATCGTTTCTAGGTCTTGAACCCACTCTTCCCCTCAGTCCCCCACCGCTTCCTTCCATCCCCATTCCACCCTCAAAGGTGCCGGGGGCCATCGTGCCTGGCCTCGCACGGACGCTCCAAAATCCCATGGAATGGCGAGGGGGTAGGGGGTTTCTCTGACACCAGCGAGTTTGAATTTCGTACTTAAGTTTTGCGAGTGGAAACCCAACCCTGGTGAAAGGCAGGGGGAGCTGAGAGCAGAGAGGCAGGGCAAGAGTTTTGCAGGCGCGGTGAAGCTGGAGACAACCATCGTCCCTCTGTAAGTGGCTCTTGGGTAGCGGCTTGCCAGTTCAGGAAACAATCCTTTGGGTGCCCCTTTGAAGATACACATGTAAATGCCTGCTCTACCTTGATAACCCTAATTCTGGAACTGATCTTTGTTGTCCAGCAGTGCCAGGATTTGGACTCATGCTGTTCTCAGCAAGATTTCCACTCTCCCCATAGGCCATTCCATCAACTTACTATGAAAGTATTTGTTAAGTACCTACTGTGTGCCTGGCAGTGACCTAGGAACAAAGTGGAAATAAAAATAAAAAATAAGTAAAATCTCTTGCTTTCGGGATGGAATGGCTCTCTTGCCCGCCCCCTTTAAAAATAGTAATACAGTTGAGAATTAGGAAAGTTAGAAATCTTAAGAGCCAATGAAACTCTTGTATTATTAATAGCCTTTGAGAGAGGCATGGGCTTAAGAATTTGGTTGAATATTCTTTCTGCCTATAGCAATTTAAAGGTTAATCTGACATGCTTGCTCCAGGGACTGAAATATTAAAAGCTTGGAACACTAGTTTATTGAAGTTTTTTATCTTAGTGGTTTCAAACAATTTGGTGTAAGGAAATAGGAATTTAAAAGCTCAAGCTCAATATGATAGCAGATAGCTTTTGCATTTGACATTATGGAAAAGCTTCCTTTACTGGAAGCTACGCAGATTATGGAATTCACCACCACTGAAGCATCTAATTCTACTTCATTTCTCCAAGAATGAGCAAAATTTCATTATGAGATTTTTTACTCTGGCAGTTTTTCAAATACTTTCTCTCCTCCCTGCTCCTTTTCCTGTTTCATGGAAATTGGTTAGAATAAGAAACTGGTTAGATTTGGAATAAGGGCATTAGGCTCTTCTGTTAGTGTATTTTAAGGCTCTTTTACTTTTAAATATTCTTAATGGTGTATTATTTTAGATCCTGCTTCTCTGTTTTAGTTTAATACAGTTTTTCAATGAAGTATTACCTCCAAACTTCTTAGCACATAACACCATTATTTCAGTGAGAGACAGTCTCCACTACATTCCATCTATTGTTGTAGTCTTTGTGTTTAGAACACACATATTAATTCCTAATTGACCACACAAGAGTTTGCTGGTCTGCTTCCCAGGTTCCATTTCCCTAAAATCAGAGACTTTGGTTATCACATAGGAACATCTGAGGAACCCCTCTTTAGGAGGGGCTGGCATTATTAGTATTAGTATTATTTTACCAATGCACATAAAAGTCTTAGTGAACAGAATGGATGAAGATTTGGGAGGATGTGGAAACTAAAAATGCTTGGATTTTTGCTTTGTGTTGAAATACTGCTGCTCCTGCAGACTCTGCATAGACTACAAGTACTGAGGTCTCACTTCCATAAGAAATACTGAATATGTCTCTACTCTGTTATGTAGGAAAATTCCACTTTGGCTGCTGAAAACATGTGATTTCCTGTGTGTGATCAAATTGTTTGCTTTGTTTAGCAATGGACCATAAACATTCATTTCTTCTTGAATCATAAGTTATTGGATAATCAATCACCCTGGACTAGTTTTATTTTATTATTATTTTTTTTAATTTTGTGGTAGTATTTTGTTTACACCACATTTTATAATCCTTTCTTTTCCTCCTAATCCTCTCTCTCTTCCCAGTAATTCTCAATTACTTTTCTTCTCTAGATACGGAAGGATGGAATAGCTGTGGCAGATGTGAAGTGTCCTGCATCAGGAGCTATAGGGAAAAAGTTGAAGAGATGTGAACGGTAGCATCTTCCTAGCAGAGAAGATTGAATTAGTTGTCTGTCATTGTAATGTCTGTGTACAGCATTCTACAGTCAACTAGATTAGCCTGGATAATGGAGGGTACATTTCTTCAATGCAAAATGGCAGATAATCTATTGCTACATAATGGGAACAAGGTTCTACTTCAAATAGGGCTGACTCTAAGCAAAATTGATAAGTAGACCCTGATTTTAGTTTCCAAGTTTCTCTGCTTTTGGTCACCTCCAAAGCATCTCTTCCCCATTTTCTCAGGGATCAGCGCCCTTATGGATCACATAATGGATAAGAACAAGGAGTCGGATGGCTATGACTCTTGTATTTACTAGCTGTGTAACCAGGATTAAGTTACTCTTTTTGAGCCTCAGATTTTTCACCTTTCAACTGTAGATAATAATAAGCACATTCCTCATAGGGATGTTGTGAGGACCAAATGAGCCAATGCATGCAAAATGCTTAGCATAGTGTGTGTGTGGGTGTGTGTATGTGCATAGTATAATATGCTGGTATATAGTATATAATACTTAATATATGTTACAGTAATACTATGATATCAATTGTTCATTATAACATTTTCCCAAATCAAGGCCTTCATTCCCAAAGAGATCTGAGGTCAGTTTCTTAGAGCAGCTCAGTGTAAATGGATCAATTTAACTTATAGAGATGCCATTTTATGATTACTTGTGCTGAGAGTCCTACATTCCAAACTTAAGCAATAAATTAAAAATTATTGTCATCATGTACTGCAGAGGGCAGGATGAGAAACAGGTATTGGGGAGATACAATGTAATTGGATATACATTCTTTTGGTGTCAAGAAAAACTGGAATGGTAAGAGAGGAGGTGGGAACATCTGGAAAGGTGAGAGAGGAGGTGGGAACATCTGGAATGGCGAGAGAGAAGGTGGGAACATCTAGGACTGAAGGCTGAAGGGGAAAGCTAATTCGGAAAAGAAATTCATGGTGGAGTTCAAGGAATCATCATATGGATTATATGGGCCATGAAGGGGCAGGCTTTGGGCTGGCAGTTTGAATCCAGAACAGAGGTAGTTTCTGATGACAGAAATTGGTTAGAATAAGATTGGCGATGTCATGTCTGAATGACCTTTTTATCATGTTACTGATGATTTTATCCCATTATTTTGTGTTGCTTCCCACCACCCTAATAAGTTATTCTTTGTCACTGTCTTTACAGTTTCTACTTTAATTCATATGTTATCCTCCTTTATGCACATACCCAGACCTAGAGCTTTATTTTTGTTTTTATTTGGGAGTGGGGACAGGGATAGGGTCTCAGTCTGTTGCTCAGGCTGGAGTGGTGTCATGATAGCTCACTGCAACTTTAGACTTCTGGACTCAAGTGATCCTCCTGCCTCAGCCTCTGTGTGCCACCATGCCAGGCTAATTTTTCTTTCTTTCTCTCTTTCTCTCTTTCTCTCTTTCTCTCTTTCTCTCTTTCTCTCTTTCTCTCTTTCTCTCTTTCTCTCTTTCTCTCTTTCTCTCTCTCCTTCCTTCCTTCCTTCCTTCCTTCCTTCCTTCCTTCCTTCCTTCCTTCCTTCCTTCCTTCCTTCCTTTTGACAGAGACTCACCATGTCACCCTCTGTAGAGTGTCGTTATCACAGCCCACAGCAACCTCAAACTCCTGGGCTTAAGCAATTCTCTCTCCTCAGCCTCCCAAGAAGCTGGGACCACACGTGCCTGCCACAACACCCGGAGGTGTTTTTTTGTTGCAGTTGTCATTGTTGTTTAGTTGGCCCCGGGCTGGTTTTGAAGCTGCCAGCCTCGGTGTATGTGGCCAGCACTCTAACCACTGTGCTACGGGCACTGAGCCCTTATTTTTCTATTTTTTGTAAGGACAGGATTTCCCTACATTGCCCAGGCTTGTCTTGAACTCCTGACCTCAAGTGATCCCCTTGTCTTGGCCTCCTAAAGTGCTAAGATTGAAGGCATGGGTCACCCTGCCTGGCTTGCAGATCTTTAGAGGATTATTTTTTCACCATTGTTGAGTAGGTGCAGAATAAGAGCATTTTATTGTAAAAAAACTTAATTCAGTTCCACAATTTTTATGGGTAATCTAACCTTTAAAAGGTAAAATGATTTACCTAAGATTTTTTCCAGTGTCTTTATTTTCATAATTTATATTCAATATTTTACTTAAGATGTTTTCTGTTTACTATGGAAAGTATAGTGGAGAGTGCCTTAAGCACCTAATTACTATGTGTTAGGAATTCTGCTAGTTCTAGGAATGGATTTTTGAACATTATTGACCCTAGGGTATTAGAGAAAGTTTACCTTAAATTTTTGGTTAGTGGGTATCATTTCCATTCTTAAATAATGATGGAAAGATATTTTATCCATATTCTTTGGTAGGATGGGGTGACAATTTTTCTTTTTTATGACTCACATTGCATTGGTATGGACCCTGTGGATATTGTATGAAATACAACTTTCTCTTTTGCAAGTGATGCAAACCTAACTCCAACTTATTTCAGCCAGAGGGGAATTATTGGCTTATACAATAACTACTACACATATACCACAGGAAAGATAGGGCAGAGGTGGTTTCAGGAATGACTGAAACTAGAGATTTAGGGTCTTTATCCCCATATTCTTTTGCATATTGATCTCATTCTATCAAATTGGCTCATTCCATGAGATGGGTAAATGGCCTTTACAACTAACAGCCCACAAGCTGAAAGGAAAGCAAGCGTTTTCCTAGTTCCAATTTGAAATCCTAGGGAATTCTTCATTTAATTCAGCTTAGAACTTGTCACTATTCTTCAAACCAGTCATTGTGGCTGGGAGATGAGGTTCATTGACCCACCTGTATCATAGAACCTCCCCAAAGACTGGTGTGTTCTGTGTGAGGTCAGTTATTGGAAGAGGGGAGCCAGCATAGAATTTCTGGTGCACCATTAGCTTCTGGCCAGTCCCTCCTATCACATCAATTCTATGAGCAAATAAGTGAGAAATAAACAAACCTTCAGATCCCTTCTTTGTGTTCCACGTAGAACAAATTTTAGGTTAAACTGCAACTTGAATTTATTTACATCATCTGGAAACTATGTCAAATGAGAATTAATTGGCAGAACTGGTAATATTTAACATAGAGGTGGGAAAAAAGGAGAGAGCTGTAAATGTTGCCTACAAATATTCAAAGGAGGAAGATGTGAAAAGTAGAGGAGACTTGCTCCCTATTGTACCAAAGGCGTAGGGCAAGGCTAAGAAGAGATGGGATTTCAACTCAGAGCAAGAAAGAACTTCATAAAATTTATGACTGTCTGAAATGAACATGAACTCTTTTGTGAAGTGGTATGCTCTCCAACAGTGAAAATCTACGGAGTGGCCAGTTGACCACTGGTGTTGTAAAAGGAGTTTCTTCCTGGGGAAGAGCTTAGCCTGAATGGCCCTTTATTTTAAGGTTCTTTAGTTTTAACCTAAGCTAGCTCAAGATGTCTTTCTTCTCCTCTTTCATACCCCATGCATAGGAAAGGAAGAAACAAAAAGAGTTTTGAATGAACCAATGAGTTCTCCAGCCACTGTAAATATATCTACCAAGGAAACTTTTGGTAAAGCACAGTCTGATGGTATAGATGGTTTCACACACTCAGGGCCAAAAGCAATAAGTGAGTCCTGTGTATTATTACAGTGTCTGCTTCTTAATAGTAAGTATGAAAAGATAAGATGAGAAAATATAACACAACTTGCCTCAAAAAACCAGAACCACTTTGAAACATCCTCTGGTTATTGCTTTTCCTTTAGACAACAGCTGAAATTGGATGCTGCAGAGCTCTGTTTCAAAGACTCTAGAATATTATGGCCTGTACCACTTTCTACAGTGTAATCTCTTGATGTCTCTTCTAATTAGAATTGTTGAACTGCCAAGAAGGTTAGTTTTTATCATAAGGTTTGTGTGTAGTATAAAACTAAGGAGGTAAGAGATTGTTCTGTCTGCCATATCCACTTTCTTGTTCATCACAGGCTCTCAAGTGTTGCTTCTGCTCCAAACCACCAATATTTTCCATAAATCAGAAAGAGGTTCAATTAAGTCCATTCAATTTTTTTGAGTGGTGAAGATATAATTGAGGCAGTAAGTGCTACTGCTTTTTGCTTTCTGGTTATCTTGGAGGTTTTCATTAGGTTGATTTTAGAGAAATAGCAATGTTCTTGGACTAATTAGAAGCTAGGTAAATTTAGCCACCAATCATGTGGATTTGCTTAATCTTAGACTCTTACATTATTATTCCCAAAATATAATTATTATCATCTCATTTTGACTAAAGACAATCAGAAGTGTAAGGCATTTGAAAGTTATTTATGCTTGATAATAAACTGAGCAGTTTAAATGAGACTGGCAAATTCTAATATGAATTTAAGAGTCCCAAAATAAATTATTGGGCCAAGAAATAGGTTTGATGTGAAAGCAATTAAATGGAAAATCCAAATTAATATTTTGTAGTAATCACCTATCTTACTTTTGAGTTTGTTATATTGTGGGTATAGTGTATACATTCTCTGTTCATTTTAATTGGCCAATATAACTTTGTTTAAATGATAGCTAAGAATTTGTGTGTTGGAAAATGTAGTAAATATTTCTTAAATTAGATAGCTGTTATTTGTTTATATCTTTTTCTGGCAAATATAGTTAGGTAAAGTGCCCAGCACACAGATTAACCTGAAGAAGATGTTCAGCTATTAGATTACCTTTAAAAAATACAAGCATAATTTGAGAAGATTGTGTTCTTTAAAAGATGGAATTCTTGAATATTTTGTATTGTCACTCTGTTATTGGAGGTGCAAATTCTAATTATTATGGGTTGCCTTTTGTAACCAGCCAGATGCAAACTTCCCTGATTCTCTAGAATAGGAGGAAAAGTAAGCAGGGAGACCAGGGCTTATTGTATCACTTTAGGTGGTTTCTCCTATTAGACTGTGTGCCTCAAGTCAGAAATTCATTTGGATATGAGCAGATGTACTTGTCTCTTGAAAAGGTTAATCTCATCATTCATTTTCACTTGAGAAAAAAAATCAGCCTAAAATGAGAGGATGTGAATTTTGGTGTGGGATGGGAGAATATGTACATATATAAGAGCTGTGTATACCCTCGGGTCAAAGCCAGACGGTTGAGGTGGTGATGGTTGGAGATCACGATATTGGAAAACAAGGAAAAGAGATGATGCATTAGGAAGAAAGTTCTTAAGAGAAATTAGGGGAAAACAATTATAAACTTACCAGCCATTTGAAATCCTGGGGAATTGTCCTGCTACCTAAATTGTGAATGTCTAAGAGTATGGACTCTGAAGTCCAGCTACCTGGATTTTAATCTGATTCAACCATTTATTGTCATATGACTCTAGTTTAAGTCAGTTATCTGCTCTGCACTTTTATTTCCTTCTCTGGAAAATGGGAGTATGAAGTGGACTATCTCATAGTGAGCATTGATAAGCTATGTGGCACTCTCAGGACAGATACTGACACACAGTGTGGAAATCATCAAAGAGTCAGCTGTTATTTTCCATGGGACTCATACAGGGTGTCCATAAAGTTCATGTGCGATTTAAAATAGTACACACATGTTTTTTGCATAAAAATAAAAGGATAGGTAAACCTATACTATCTTTTTGAATCGGGGGCTTCTTATCCTGAATAATGCAAAAATGAACTTGCAAGCTGTAATGCAAAAGAGAAGCTATGAGTGGTTAGAGATAATGATAACTCTTAGGATACTGTGGATACTCAGGGGGCCATCAATGAATGCTGTTGAATGGAAACTTGCAGACTTTCTTTTTTTTTTTTAGCATGTCATTTTATTTTTCATGGGAAATTAATGAAACAGCAATAAAAATGTTTAAACATATGCAATTAAATTCATACATGAAGTAGTCCTGCAGTGAAATTGAATTAGTTGCCTATGGGCACATAAATATTTGTAGTTCATTGCTATTGTTAATATCTTACCATGCTTTTATTAGTAAGTACTGTGCCATTTATTTTCAGAACCTTGCATTTTACACAGTGTATTCACGTTGCCCCTGCCTTCTAGTTACTTTATAAACACAAGAGGGTATAAATGCTAACCACCTCTATTCATTTATTAGATTTACAGATATTTCTTCCAAATAATTAAAGGTTCTGTATATGTAGCCGTAAACCTGGAGGATGGCATATGTATTTTGTGGTCTCTAGAAACTTGCAGAATGTAATGGGTTACTTCACATGTGAAAACATAGACCTGGAAAGAAGAGCCAACACAATTTTAAACAGAGATTCACCATAACTTGTGTGTATGGAAACCTGAAGGTAAGATCCATATAATATAGTAAAGAACAAGGTGATGTGCCAGGGAAGAGAGAATAGACAGTGATAATGTAAGGTATAAATTAAAAGCATGCTTGAGGGGAGGGAAGGAAGAAGGACAAAGCTAGTCAAGGTGAAGGATGAATTCCTAGAAGAACTGAATCAGAAAGAAGGCAATATTGCATGTGGAAGACAATAATTTATCTTGTATGCAATGGTTTGTCTCATTAGTGCATTTATGGGAAGTAATTGACTATCTGGGAGGCTATCTGATTTGGAGTGCTAGTGTATGTCAGTGTTATGAGGTACATTTATTTACTTATACATGCTTTTCTGTATCATGTTGATGTTTTAAAGCATGGACATTTTGTAGTCAGTATCCTGGCAGCAAACAGAGGGACACTTTGGGTTTTCAAAGAGACTAATTACAGAGGTAAGGATAGGGATGGGGGAACCAACATTGGACCTCAAGGTGCCTGTAACTAGTAACAAGGAGAAACTATTAACCTCACTGTGTCTCAGGTGGCAAAGGGTACTATCTGTGCTTGCTGTTTGCTGGAGGCAGGCAGGAACTGCAGTCTCGGTGGCAGGCAAGAACCTAGGAAGAGGCTTCTGGATAGGAGCTATTTGTAGAAAGCAGCCACTGCTGCAGCTATGGAGCTGAGACAAAGAGGAAGTGGTGGGGACAATGCAAGCTGGGGGGAGACATATTTTGACCCCTGTTTTCTACCACTTGTCCTTCTCCTTTTGTTACCTTCCACTGAGTGAATCCACTTGGAAGCTAAAGGATAAGAGAGCTAGTTGATGCATTACATGGCCATTGGCAAGGCAGAGAAAGATGGGGCTTGGGAGTGGGAGGGAGGAGAGTGGAGACTAACATGTACAGTGTCTTAAAATGGTTTGAAATTTCTTCTAATTCATTTTATAGATGCCTTGGTTGTGTTCTACAAATGAGACTGAGAACACATAACCTATATTTTAGTACCTGTACTGCATATTTTCTGCACGGACCATTAGTCTCTGCTTAAAGAATGATGAGTGCATCAAAGGACCCCTCACCAAAGGAACAGTTTCCACAGACAAGTGACTTTTTCTGAATAATAAAAATTACACCAAATTTGGTATTTGTCATCTTAGTGTCCCAGAACCAGCAGATAATAGTGACAGATTTCGGCAGTTAGGTCCGTGTTATGATGCACAGTAGACAACATGCATTTTATGTTTATATTTATGAATGGCATTTTATAAATTTAGAGTTATATGACAGTATTAATTGAGGCATGACAAGTAGTTTTCAAGAACATTTGTGATATTAGATGCTTTCTGTTGCTTAGAGTATTAAGATCCTTTAGGGTAATACTTACAAGTCTCTAAAGGTAAAAGGTGAAGGAAGGAAAAAAATTGTGTCACATTTGAGACTATTTTAATGATTTTCATTTTAATTTTAAAGGACTTTTGAAACAATATTTCTGTGTTTATTTGGAAGCAGGATGTGCTATGCTCAAAGTATACCTGCATGCATCTTTCTATGCAAAATACGAAGAAAATCTCCTAATACTTGATATTAAAAATATTTAAATAAAATTGATATCTGACAAAACTTGACACAAGAACCATCAGTTTACTGCTTTAATTCTGAAAGTCAAAATGTCATGTGTGAAACATTATTCAACATACAATATCTAATGCAATGTCTGTATATAGTACATCTATTGGGATGGGTCTATGTATGTGAAATTTTCTCCCATTTGTCAGAGGGGATTTTGAGTGCTTGGGAACCATGTCATCCATGGAGAATATGCCAACCTGCATCTTCTTAGTTACTATTGCCTTTTACACATAGCTAGTCTCTTCTCCCCTCTAGTATACCATTTTATGACATGGCTAAAGATACCAATTGCTTGTTAACAAGGAGATCATCTTCAGGCCCTTGTCTCTGTGTGAAGAGTTACTTGCCATGATAAGATTTCCTTAGGAGTTGTTTTCTACTGGCTATGGAAGTTGTTAGTTCTAAGGAACCTGTATTCTGTTGAACCAGATTTAAGTTCAGCTAACTTAAAAGATCTGGGAGAGGAGTCAGAGAAGATGTTTTCTCCCCAGCTTTATTGCATCTTCCATATATGCGATGAAAGAGATGGGTTAATGGGTATTTCTATTTCTAATATTTCTATTAGTAAACATTGCTACCATTTCTTCTGTTGATACATATCAAAGACGTGTATAAAAACTTCTGAAACATGAAGAAACTTATGAACATTGAAAGTGTCCACTTTATTCTTGGGTATATTCTTATTTTAAAAATATTTCTGTAGTATCATGGCCTGTTCTTTGTCCTTTAAATTCAGACTTAAGCCAAAAATACCACTACAAATAAATTTCTTTGCTTTGAAGGTTTTATTCTCTAAGTTCCTTATGTGTGCTATAAAGAATAATTAATGTAATGAGAAAATCAATATTGTGTATAAATTATTTAGGTTTTACTATCATTGTAATTTTCTCTTCAACACCTATTGATCAGCGACAATTCATTTGTTCATTTCTTCCTAATAAGATATTCATTGTATTAGGTCTGTGGTAGTGCTGTCCCTGCACTTTCACAGGCAAGTCATGAATTACTAATGATACATGAAACAGGTTAACTTACTGGTGAGTGGAATGAGATGGAAAATGGGCAAAGGGGAGTAATTTCAAATGCTGTCCTATAGAAACCCTGTGTCGGCAGACAACTGCTAATAATTAAATGAGTATGTGCTTGCAGGATATTAATTTGTACTTTAAAACTTTATGGGTATGTTTTTTTCCCAGTATATATATGTTTTAATTTTAAATTAATTTTCAATCCTTTATTTTCTTTTTTGGAAAGGGGTAGTGGGAGTGTCTTCCTTAATTGTATATGATAGTGCTCTGAACATTGTAATTACTAAATGATGTTTTGACAGTTGACAACTGAATTACTTCAGAGAATGGGAAGAATCTGAGACCTTTTTCAAACTCAGAGAGACGAGTCCAAGAAGAAATCAAATTACCAAATTTATAGCAAAGAAAACTTGCAGTGGGTAATTTGGATGAGGGAGGCAGAGTGCTATTCCGAAAAGACCTCTACATTTGTAATCAGGCAACTAGGGTTTGAATCTAAGTTTCCTCATTTCCTATTTACTGATTTATTGTACTACTTCCTATCAACATACAAGTTTTCTGACGGTGCTGACTTTGTTTTATTCCAGTCTATGTGATCATTGTGCCTGGCACATAATGGTCATCAAATATTTGTTGACTGAGTAAGTGAAAGAATGAAAAAAGCAAGAATAAATACATTTACTAATTTATTAGGACAAAGATATGTGCTCTGTCTCCTTTTTAAAGAGTTGTTTTGGGGTAAGGAAATGACTGTGAAGGCACTTTATAGTGTATTGTACTATGCAAATTAAAATTTACATCGACACTAAGAAGTCTTGATATAAAATGGAAAAAGAAGGGAAGTTAGAGTCTGAAAATGCAATGAATATGTAATTCAGCTTTTATAGAGCATTTCAAAACTCTGGAATGACAAAGATGAAGTTGAAAATATGTAAAATACACACGCAGCTCAACAACTTGCTAGAGTAATGAGCAATTTCTTTTAAAACAGGACATAATATATCATAAATGACTTATCTACCGTATATACTCGAGTATAAGCTGAGTTTTTGTGCCGAAAAACCTGAAGTCGGCTTATACTTGGGTCATACAGGTTATTTGATTCCCTGCACACACACCTAATCAAATGCACGTAGTCTCCAGTCATCTTCTGCCGTCTGCTTGAGGGGGTGGTGCTTCAGCTCAGTCCACAAGTCGTGGCTGAGCTGAAGAGGTAGGCGGCTGAACTGAACTGTATTTCACTGAACTATTTAACCCACAATATTTAATGGCACATTTAATTAAGTGAAAACCCCATTTAAGGCAGTAAAGTCTTGTAAATAAATGTTTATAAATCCCGAATCCTTATAATCAGGGGTTTT